>JAHXMU010000114.1:367339-441019 GCA_019455685.1 Philornis downsi | reverse complement strand
ATTATTCGACCGGTTGAGTTCTCAAAGATTCGGCTTACAATTATTCGACCGGTTGAATTCTCAAAAATTCGGCTTACCATTATTCGACCGATTGAATTCTCAAATACTCGGCTTACAATTATTCGACCGGTTAAATTCTCAAAGATTCGGCTTACCATTATTCGACCGGTTGAATTCGATTTTTCCATTTATATGACACATTTTTAGAATGGGTTATGCTTTATAAAAAAAAAAATTAAAGTGCGATCAAGGTTTTTGGGCACTCAAGCACTTAATGAGACTTCCTAGGCGACGGGATTTATGACGCAGTAATTATAATTATTATAGACATTTGAATACAGAAACCAGTAAGAAACGAGCTAATCAACTTAACATATACTTTTACTTAGAAAACGCGGCGACTAATTTTAAATCTTGGCATTTACTTTTACTTAGAAAACACGGCGACCAATTTTAAATCTTAAAATTCTTAAGCGCAGTATGAAATATAAACGTGATAGTCTATTAAATAATTGTATTTCAACGTATCATTTAGTATTCAAATAGAATTTAAAACTTTATTTCGGTTTATTTTGTATTCATTTCATTTTACAAAATATTTTTTCTTACTTTATTTTTAATATTATTTTTTTTTTTTGTATATTTTTGTTATTTTTCTAAGTCTAAATGTGCATGGTTGTAACTTCATTATTCCATGATGTTCCAAAACAAAATAGCAAATAATAAAATGTTGAATTAACAACAACTAAGAAAAATTTAACTTACTCACATTTTTGCTGTTATATTACAGTCGGCAGTGTAAATTTAAGTAATAACAAAAGTTAATAATTTATTCGGAAAATTCTATTGAACCTAAAGAAAACGAATATTGAAAAAAATAAATAAAAAGTGCATAATGTTGCAAATCTAATGGTGCAATAATAACAATAAACATTCTACAATCCCTGGGATTAATAGTTGAAACATAAGTTTTAAGGTAATTTTTTGTGAAAATTATATTTTATTAAATAAATTTAAAATTTGACAATTTCTTTTGTTGTTAGAAAACCGTTTTGGCAGCCAGTAATTAATTGTGAAAATAGAAGAAGACATTTTTGGGAGATTTTTCAATTTGACGTGGTTTTCATTGAAAAACGTTTTGAACGAATTTTGGCCAGGAGAAAAATTCTATTTAAAATTAAAAACAAACAGTTTCTGAATTCTATATTTTTTTTTTTCTTAATTATAAGGGCGTTTAGATTTCCATTGCAAATAAATAAATTCATTTGCGAATCATGAGTGGTGTATGGGAGAGCTTACCGCATTCAGCAAACTTACATGCATTTTACGTTTAGGCTTGTTGAACGGGATCTACTGTTTAAGGACAAATCCGCACTTCAGTTTAAGAAGTTTTTCCTAAACCTGTCGATTGCTCGAGTACACGAAATGTTCGCCAGCATATTGAGATGGCTGCCGCTCAAAGAAAGATTGGCGAAGCCACACATTAACCGTCACTTGAATTCCAAATTAATGCAACGATTCTGCAATCTTGGAAAACAAAATAAATCTGAATTTAAAAAATATTTTTAAATTGTAAATAAAATTCGTAGAAAATTTCACGATTTTATATTTTTTAAGATAAAATAAGTCTATTTGGGCGATGGGAATAGTAATGAGTAAATTATAAATATTGCTTCGAAACAAATTGAATATTGTAATTAAAATTTTGTGAATTTTACGTTTTTTAAGAAATTATAAGCCTCTTTAGCTTTCTATTATAAAAGGTCTGCCAAGATTTTGCCAATGATAAAAAGCCGGTAAAACCAAACGTGTATTGAAGTATCAAAATGTTATCGCAATATCACAGCTCCAAAATATCACAGCGGCGAATATTTTCAGTGGGAGTTTTTGGAAGGAAACTGCCTTGGGTCAACATGTCTTTTTTGCAACACATTGGCTGAGCAGAAGTGGAATTAAAAAAATTCTGCAAACTTATATAGCTATGGATCGGCCAATTTGAGAGATATTCTGCGAGAGAAACGTCTTGTGCGCCCTAAAGATGCAAGGCAACACTGCTACTCCCAGACCCGATCGGCAACGATGAAGGGAGGAATGGTGCCTACGAGCAAGGTGAACTTTCATGAAATCTTGCGTCAGGAATTGGTCGAATTGGATCAGGACTTAGAGTTGCAAGATGCCATTTACAATAAGCTATTGGAATATTTTAATGAATGGTTTGGTTAAGAGGTAGAGAATGCAGCAAACTATTTGGTACAAGTGGCAGAATCTGAATCTTTGGTTTGTCCCGATTGTCAGGTCAATGATTTAGTAGCCCATCACACGAAGGATCAACGTTACAACTATAACTGTAAATGTAATGCAAAATTTTCTACGGCTCGGATATGTCCACGCTGCATTCCCATTTGATTTCTGGCATTGATTTGCACAAACAGAAATGTTTGGCTAAATTGAATTTCTTTGTAAATCCACAAACTTCCAAATCGGGGGCTATATGTGGTGATTGTGATTATTTATATAGTTTGTAATGTGTAGTTTAGGATATGGTTTTTGATATGAACTGGAATGAGTTTCATCTTTCATTATCGTTTCGCATAAATTTTTATATTTTATAAATGCTGAGAGTGAAGAAAATTTGAACATAATCCTGTCGACTTTTTTTTTGCGTTTCTTTTTATATAAAGCATATACAAGAAGCTTGCAATGGAATCATCAAGTTTATTTAATCATTTATTCATCAAGTTTATTATTGAAAACTTTTCGTGTTGAGCAAATCAGCGTCTGATTTCGATCGTCAGAAATGGGGTTTTAAGCAACCACATAATACATATTATAGACCCTGTCCAATATTTCAAATGCCATGATATCACTTGAATTTTGGTGTGAAAGGAGTTTTATTGTTAGATATTTTCAAATTAAGACTAAGTACCAATCTTTGAAGACATATACTTTTGAGTATCTTCATCGCTGAAGAAAATTTTGTTCGATTGAAAGCCCATGTTTGAATCACCACTTTTGTAGCAAATTTTAACTATTTTTTCGCGTTTTTGGGTCGTTAAACGATCCATATTCGCAAATGGCAAACCTTTCGTTGAATAAATAACACTTCAGATGACAGCTATTTAACAGCGGAGAGCATTGACGGACCGCCGGTTTTGAAACTAGTAAATAGATAGCAAATGGATAGGAAGTCGGATGATCACTTTTGCTACCTATTTAATACAATTAGTTAGCTTTCTTGAAAAGTATAATGCTCGATGACGTGTTGTCATATATTTTGCATCTGTCTTTTGCACATGACTTTATGAAAATGACGTTATTTACAAAAATAAGTCTACTTTCCATTCCCCTGTACCTAAGCAAAATTTTGATCAATCTCACAGAAAATCCTGATCTTTATATTGAAAAGGAGCATGCTCGGGACAGGTGTTGTAGGGGCGGGCGCTATGTCAAAACCGAAATCTATGTTTAACTTTGATTCTATGCCATTTCAATTAACTGACAAAAGTTTTTACAGATTAAGAAAAAAAACCATGGCTTCCACTGACAAATGGACCAGACTGATCCATAGGACTATGTGATCCATTTCGAGGGCAAAATCTACATAAATATAGGTGATTGTATTCCTAGAGGCGAAAAATCAAGTGTGAGAGAAAATTTCTGGGGATCAATGTATGTCTTCAATGAGTGCGACCTGCCAAATTTGATCGAATTCGGTTAATGATTGTTATCTGCACGTGTACCTTGACATTTGATCGAACTTGGCGTGCTTTTTTTTGGTCTTGGCTCTCCTGGACTCTTTCATTGGGACGATGGGGCTTTGGTTTCGATGTCTTAACCATATACCCATGATTCGTCACCAGTTATAAGTCTTTGAAACAATCATCGTTGACGTCATTCAACAATTCCTGAGCGATGCTCATGCGACGTTGTTTTTGGCCAAAATTCAGTAATTTTGGAACGAACTTCGCTGCCATACGCTTTATGTCCAAAATTTCCGAAAAGATTGCATGGTATGAGCCAATCGATATGCCGGCATCTTCAGCAACTCTAATTGTAATTCGACGATTCTCCATAAGAACTTTCTGCACTTTCTCAACATTTTCATAGGTTGTTGATGTGCTAGCGCGTCCAGAGCGAGCGTCATCATTCACATCTTTTCGACTTTCTGTGAAAATCTTGTGCCACTTGTAATCATTTTTTTTTGACTTAGAATACTCTTACCGTATGCTATTGTCAATATTTCAGGTGTTTTTGAGCACTTCATTCCATTTTTTACAAAAAATTTGGTGCAATTTCTTTGATCCATTTTTTTCGATAGCAGAAAATCGTCGAGCACGCAACTCTCTCACAAACAAACTAAACATGATATATGGATAAAACCGTCAACATATCTTCGAGACAAGTGTACCAACATAAAAAAAAATAATAGTCGAAAGTCGAATGTACTTAGCCTGCGAAACTTGAAAATTCATCTTTTTTTTTGAACACATCTCGTATACCAAGCCGACGGATGGATAAGGTTATACCCGGTTGATAGCGTATACTACCTCAAGGATCTTATTATTGAACGGTTGGTAAAATTCGATAATCTCATGTGTTGGATGAAAATTCCCGTTACAAACACTTGTATAACCTCAATTTGATGTTCTAGTTTTGGAATTCATTTTCAAAATTGACTTTGGAGGCCAGGACCATTATGATATATATGGGGGCGACATTATCAAACAATTTAATTTTAATTAGCCGCGGAGTATGTGCCAGCTTATTTGACCAACCATACAATATTGATTCTTGTTTCCCTCCCCCACCCTTTAAATACTATCGATACAATGCATTTCAAGTTGGACGACTTCGTCCCTTTGATTTACGACTGTTTGATATTTGCCTTCACATTACAACAAAATATTCCCTTGACTCCCCTGCCCTCTTGTATCCTTTTTCTGCTATGACTCATGCAACAAATCCTGGAAGCACTCCAGCTAGTTATTGGTATTGTTGACTCGGCTCGTAATGTTACAATTCTCATGTGGATTTTATGTGCGCATTGGAAGCAAATGGATGGGGGCAAAGCATCCATCCAACTACCACTGTGAGTGGTTGTGGAACTTATGCTTTGTTGTGTTGTTGGCAATCTCTAGTGATTTATTGTTATCCTTTCTGTTTTGTGTGTAGGTTACATTTGTTGGAAATGAAATATGGACGGGAGCTACTTGTGACATATTTCGTTTCGGAGTACTAGCGAAATGGAAGGGTGCTGTCATACTTGCGAAATAAAGGAATGTTTTGCAAAGTTGTGAAGCGGCGAAGTAGTTACTCTTTGTTGTCGTTAAGGAGAACCTAAGGTTTCTTTGTTAGGGGGCAAATCTTAGGTGAAATTGAACAAAGCACAGGTTATGGTATATCTACAAAGAATCGAAAGATATTCGCATACATTTTTAAATTGCGTTCAATGGCCCTCAGGCATTCCGTCGGATTTTACACTGAGCGAGCAGAGGAAAGACATGTTTCTATAAGGAAGGTAAAGACTAGAGGATAAGTTAGTGATGGCATCAACTAAATACTAGAGTGATTGTTAAATAAATGTGACAATAACAAGTAAATCAAACTGAGGAACATATTAATTATGACTTAAACACTTCGGATCACATCATATGAAATCCAGAGAATTTGTGTTGTGGCATCAGAATTCATATTATAAACATTTTCATCACATCATACTTTACAAAGGCGAAAAAACGAAGAAAAATTATATTTTGTGAATTTTAGAAGTCTACTAAAACATTTTTCAACTGTAACGTTAAGAAATGTGGCTCACTTTTTAAGAAAAAGTCATGAGACTCGGATTATACAGCCTAATTCTAGGCATGTAGGTATATAAACATTTTTTTAAACGTATCTGTATTTCATGAGATTCATAGTCATACAAGTTTTTATCAAAATTTGTGATTTGCCTTTTTTTAGTTTCCATGTTCACATTTACGTTGGATCCAGAAAGAAAAAGTAGAGTTCACGTAAGTCCAATACAGCGCCTTGGTGATTACAATTCGCGATACGAGGGCAACGCTGTAACTTCTTTCAAAATTGCAGTGCGATGTGACAATACAAGAAGTGTATTCAAGCTATTGACTAGAATTTTGAGAAGAATTCATCATATCGTTTCGCTTTTGTAGACGTTTAACGCTAATCGTCTATCTATCTATTATTTGAAATGAAAAAATTAAAGTTTTGCGCAGTAATCAAACATCCGTGTAAGATCATTTTAACGGATGACTGAATTCAAACGTGATCGCACATCCACCTATGGGACAACTTTTTCAAGATGTTCAATTAGTAGTCTATATGCTGAGTAATGACACACAAATTTGTTGGAATGTGCGCTGTATACTTTACGTCAGTTACTTTCTGCACCAATTACTTTCCGTCATAAGTGTCGACGGCATAAAGAATATCTTGTAGGTTATGAAGAGTTTTTTTTTTTTTTTTTTTTAATATTATTCGCTTGTTTTGGAAAAGCTGGAGAATTGTATATAACTTTAGTTAGAGAATTATATATACATCTGAAAATATACTATATGGAGATGTCAATCAAATAAATTTTGTCTACAAAGTTTTTCCATACCTCATTGGCCAGCCTCGTATATTTAATATCAAGTAATCAATTCCGTCATTAGCGTCAGTTTTATTAAAGCTGTGGGCTTATGCTTCTCTTTGTCTTATCTTGGAATATATGTTCTTTTTTTTTTGAAGAAGAAGAAAAAGAAGAAGACGAAGACGAGTGCGGAAAAATTTTTGGGATTAGGCAAAGTCTGTAGAGACCCCAAGGACAAAATTACACAGAGGACAGCTGAAATTAAACGGGGGAGTACAGCTATTTTCAGTCGAAGAATGTTAATAGTTTGATTACTTTTGCTCTATAGATGATGATGTGTTAGACAAATTTGGGAATTGGATTGCATAACTGAGAAAATATATTGAAAAATTGCCTAAAAAATCGAAAAACGTGAAAAGTTTGATTACCTTTGTTCTATAGATTATGATGCGTTAGACAAATTTGGGAATTGGATTGCATAACTGAGAAAATATATTGAAAAATTACCTAAAAAATCGTCAGTACTCATTACTCTAAAACTCACTGTGCTGACATTGTATATCTAAATATAGTAATCGATTTAGGAATCAGTTTTAGTTTGTACGTTTATATTTCATTTTATCATAACACCGAATATTTGAATTTTTACCGCCCTTTTGGCGGTGTGAACTGAAAGCGGGCAGCTGAATTTAATTAATGACTTTCCTTAGTCGAAAATTTCTACGTCGAAAAAGATGATAAGTAGCCTCAGCTTTTTTTCAACTTATGCGGGGACATCATATGCAACATATAGTAATTGATTGTGACATCCATTTTGAATAAAACACGGTTTACAGAGACTTTGCCCTTTCGTCGGTGGGCACTTAATAACAAGCAGCTGAATTTAAACGAGGGCGTACCGGCAACTCTGGTGGCAAATTCGAAAAATCATATTTAGGGAACAATTTAGAATTCGTTGAATTTTAAGCACAGTTTTCTTTAGAATATGACTCGCTGGAAAATTTTAAAAATCAAAATTGGATTTGAAGCTCAAACAAATTGCATTTTATATGGTGTGAGCTTGCATATTAATTAAATTTCTTACTAGTTTACATTAGACGAATTCTTGCCTTACAGTTTTCTCCCAAAATATCCCTTCTCTTTGTCTGTTTATACACGATTTATATTTATAATACTTTTCCGATATTGTTTTGTTTCTTGCGAAGAATCACAACATTTTTCAGAATGTTATAACGTTTGTTTAGGTCCTTCAAGCCCTGCAGAATTGAATAATTATGAATAAATTGAATCAATTAAGCTTTAGGTACCTTACCATTAAAGTTGCTCTGGAATGGCGTTGTCGTAAAATCACTGCCCTTAAATTGCGTCTTGTCTCTTTTTCCTACTGAAACGGCGGTCTCCGCAATATAACAGAGGAATTAAATGACGCCCCTGAAGGTCTTTGAAATTCTTTGGTCCTATTAATGCCATTTTATTTGTGTAACCGTCTCAGATTCTGTTAGAAAAATATCACGAAGCTAATGCCAGTCTCAAGGGATGGTAACTAATGTATAGTGCAATTGTTTGGGAAAATATATAATGAAATACGTTTAAAAATTGTGACTGATGTAAGCTTGTCCAGGTTTGAAACATGCACAGAGATAATAAACGGTTCTTGAGAGAGTTTTCAGTACATTGCTGTTGAAATTTGAGACATCTTGGATTCAAAGATCTGTACGAATATTTTATCCTTATGTGAATTTCCGCCATGGATGGTGACATAATTTTTGAGGATTATTAAGTGGGCTATATAAATATTTCCGTTAAATTGAGCATTATATTAGCCAGTGGTTAAGTTGTACAAATAGCGGCATATAGAATTATTCAATTTGGGACTACGGTAAAATGAATTCCGTTGCTTCCTATGGAAATATATAATTTTAAATTTATTGTTTAATGCATTCTTAATTTTAAATTCGATGTATTTTCATAAATTTATGGTGAAATACATGTAATAACCCTTACTTCGTTATTCTTTTTTCTTGCAGATCCACAACAGTCTCTTTTCCCCTCTTCGAAATTAGGCCAATTGTGGGCCTCTCGCCGCCAAAATGTCTTCGGTTAAAGTGGCGGTTCGAGTGCGTCCCTTCAACTCGCGGGAAATAGGTCGAGAATCGAAATGTATCATCGAGATGTTCGATGGCCAAACCACGGGTAAGCTCAGCTTTATTAAATGTTCGCACAAAGTTTTAGAGAAAATTTCGGTTTTTTCTCAATCATTTTGTTTCCAGCCATAACAAATCCAAAAGTACCACCCAATTCCAGTGAAGCCATTAAACGTTTCAATTTCGATTATTCCTATTGGTCACATGATGTAAGTTTTCTTATTACTATCTTCCGTTCTTCTAACTGTTGGCTAATGAATTGTGTTTTGATTTTAGCCCCGAGATCCTGACTTTTCCACACAGGCCATGGTCTACAAGGACATTGGCGAGGAGATGCTACAACATTCCTTTGATGGCTATAATGTGTGTATATTCGCTTATGGTCAAACTGGTGCCGGAAAATCCTATACCATGATGGGTAAACAGGAAGAACATCAAGAGGGCATCATACCCATGATTTGCAAAGATTTATTTAATCGTATACGCTCAACGGAATCGGATGAATTGAAGTATTCGGTAAGTTTGGATTTGATTTGCTTTCTTTCCGACAATGTCCGATAACACTAACCAACAATTGGGAGAATAAAATTTGGCCAACTTACTTGATTTGAGGGAGAAGGAAGATCGCTTTTACAAGTTCAACATGTTGTTTACTATACTATCAATTCCCAAAGTATCGACGCTTTGTGATTGATTAGTAGTTTTAGCTAATAGAAAACAAAAATAAGTCTTAAAAATTTTTGAATTCCTGCATGAAATTTGCAGTATGAAGACCCATTGAAAACCTACTCCAAAAGGGTGGGAGTTGGGCCGTTTTAATCGAATGTGGATGATCGTACTGAGGTTAAATAATATCATATTATAAAGAGAATACAATGCATTTACAGCATACATGTTATGGCTACAGAAAGCCTGTGGTTAACTAAGTCTGAGCATTCCTAATTAATGACAGCGCTTTTTCGTAAAGTAGAGAAGAAGAATTTATTTCGCCCCCATTAACTTGTCTATTTAAATTGGACGAAAATCCATATAAATCAATCACGAAATGATACTAAACGCTTAAGTCAATAACAAAGGTGGAAATTATAGAACAAAGTGAGCGTGATATCATGCAGCCATATTGCTTCACGCTCTCAGAAGTCAACCTAAATCCAAGGGAACGTTGAGGGAGCATTGACCTCGCAAAACCTCCGACGAACTTTCGCGACGCAGGACACCCAAGATCGCCCTCTGTCGTGAAGATTAAGGTAACCGCTGAAGGAACATTCAAAAACGTTAAATTGCTTTCCAGAGTTGTTTCCAAATATCCCAGAATTACTAGTAATATGTCTTTTGCAAACGCTTCGTAGAGACCACCCTTTTCGAATTAATTCTGCCGCCATTCCAATTGGATCTACGTCTGAAAGGCGCTACTAGTTTAGTAAATGTTTCTTAAACTGTTATGTTCGGAGTCGTTGTTGAGTTAAAAGTTGTAAGTTGAGTGAGTCCAAAATAGAATGCGTGCAAGCTCACTGAATGTGAGAAGCTCTCCCATATCTGATTCCTGGGATGCAAAGCGTTTTGTTAGTTTTTATGATCCACGGAGATTACGCAACATATAACTGCGTATAACTGTATGAGTCGCCATCTGAGAGGAAGGAGATTTTGTCCGAAGATTTCTATCAAAATCAAACGCAGAGCAACTATAAATTCGAAGGCAGGGCTAACATGGCCTCGCAGCTGCCTCCAGCGAAAGTTTTAGAAGCCATTTTCCACCTATCGTCTAATAATCATATCATATATTTCCGAAATAAGGATTAGCTTCTTTGGGGATAATTAATTTCAGAATAATACCATAGCGTATAGAGATCACCTAGAAATCTCATGATTACACTTTTAAGACCTTCTTGGAGGCTATATCCATTTTCTGTTCCTTAACTTATATTCTTTGAACAGTAAAAATAAGTGAGCTAACATCCAATGAATTTTTAACATGAGAAATTATTTTCTTTATCCAAGGGAAGTATCTGGAATATGTTTTTATACATCACATTGGTCAAGAATTTCTTCACCATATCAACTAAACACGTATTCAAGTTCAAACACGAAATACATTCGGAAAAATTGATATGAATGTAATAATGTTTTCTTTTTATTTAAATCTATTTTTAGGTTGAAGTTTCCTACATGGAAATCTATTGTGAACGTGTGCGCGATTTATTGAATCCCAAAAATAAAGGCAACTTACGTGTTCGCGAACATCCACTGCTGGGTCCCTATGTAGAAGACCTTTCCAAATTAGCTGTTACCAGCTATCAAGACATTCATGATCTGATCGATGAGGGCAATAAGGCTCGTACTGTGGCCGCTACTAACATGAATGAGACCAGTTCTCGTTCGCATGCCGTCTTCACCATATTTTTCACGCAACGGCGTCATGATGGCATGACCGATTTAAGCACAGAGAAAGTGTCTAAAATAAGTTTGGTCGATTTAGCTGGTTCTGAAAGAGCCGATTCGACCGGTGCTAAGGGAACACGCTTGAAAGAGGGTGCTAATATCAACAAATCGTTAACAACATTGGGCAAAGTTATTTCAGCTTTGGCGGAAATTGTAAGTAATGAAAGCCTCTCTTAGAGATGGAAGGTTAAGGTTACGCGAGCGTCATTTGTATGAAAAGTCGTTTGGAAGTCGCGGATGTTTTGAATCGAAGCGAAAATTATTGAGTGCTATATGGTATATAATTTGTCATCCCCGTGTAACCTTAGCCTAAATTATATGTTGTTTCAATGTGAAATCTCATTAGTTTATCATTTAACACTGGGTTTCTCTGTATCATTTTGTTCTAAAAGAAAACGGGTTTTATTTGTTTTTTATTGTCTGATTTTGATTTATTATAATACTAGTATTCGATTTTAAAGCAATAACTTTTCTAAATTTCGTAAAATCTCACTTTGCTTTTTCTTTCAAAACCAACCAACCTAACCTATGATTTTTTCCAAAAACTGTTCAAAACCTTAACGTAATTTAACTGAAATTCGTGTAAACGCAGTCTGTAAGTATTCACAAAGAAGAAAAAAAAAAAACAAACGTTTAAAAGTTTTGTTATAAATTACAAATGTTAATAATTTATGTAAAATATTTTTGTCAAGGGCCAATTTTTTTAGCTGAAGTTTAATGTCGGTTTTTGGCATTAAACTCCCGTACATTAATTGGCTTCAACTTGCTTATAAATATTATGGTTTATGCCGCAAATCGACAGTGACCTTTGATTAAAAAAACGAACCTTAATATGTTTTTCATTTAGTTAAATTAACTTTGTTTAAACAAATTTTAAGATGTTCTTAGTTTTAGTGTTCTAAGATAAAGTTTTTAGTAAAAACATTTTTGAGTTTTATTTATTTAATTGTTAATGCTATCCTCTACATCTTAGAATATTGTACAAAAGCTATGTAGTTGAATTCACATTGCAAAACTTGATAAACAGTTTGACTGACAAATATTTTCGACCTAACTATACCGTCCAATCAAAAATTAAATTTTTTAATGAAACAATTGAATATTACCAGGTATCAAAAATCAGCTACTTTCTATAATGTTGAGTGGTAGTGCAACATAAAATAAGGGTTTTCGACTTCAGTTATCGTGTTAGCCCTTTCTCTTAAGAGTTCTAAAAATGAGCACACACAAGAGCCTCTTATAATGTCCTCTCTGACATAACCTTTCCCAAGATAAAAATCTTATATCAATCTGAAAAAAGATGAGCGGATAACATTTTAGCCTTTTAGCGCTGTGTAGGTGCAACTTAAAACCGTTATATAAACCCTCAGCTGAAGCCTTTCTGTAAATAGTCTTCCCATGTCACTGCGAAAACTATTAGCCGAGACTTCTGTGAAAAGAGTTATAGAAAACGCCAAAGCCTTCGTTTTTTAAAGTTAGTCCCGTAGACTGCTAACTTTTGTAACTTTAGCATGTACATACTCATATTTGCCTGAAGTCCTATTTCACGTAGGGTCGATTATTCGGATTATAAGGATTAAATCTTGTGTAAGTCTTGAATACAATATAGCGAGGCATGATCGTGTCTAAACTCGATACCGAAAGGAAAAGCAATTCAATATTTTGAGACTGTCTTTAACCTAGACTTTTAAAAGACTGCTCTGATATTCTGATCATTGTTTGCCTGAACATATTTTTACAATATATAATGATTAGGTCATCTGCATCAGAAGGGGAAGAGTAAAGTTTGTTCAATAATTTCGAAAAGATATTTATACAGATCATCACAACGTTATACAACAGGTTTTATTTGTGTGATCATGATCACATAGAGTTGACTGTTTTGGTTAACAGCCCCTGATTTTTCATAAAGTTCTGAGTAGATGTTAGTACTGAGTTTAATATCAGCGTAAAGCTTTGGATTGATTGAATATACACCAACTACTGTTTCAGATGGCAGAACGACCTATACTTATGATATGCTAATGCTTTTAACCCAACGTATATCAAAAATACCTATAAGTTAAAGGTGGCCATGATCAAATGTTGGGTATTTATAGTTCAGATTATAACTGATTTCCTTACAAATACAAATAATCAATTTGTGAATAAAATCTTACAATTTCGGCCGGTTTAAAAACTGCAGACATCATACAACAGGTAGATTGTCGTGGTAACGTCTGGGCGATATTCGCGACTATCTAAACCGACATTTACTTGTAGAGCATGTTATTCTACCCTATCCAAACATTTCCAGTTCATAACAGGATTAGATTTCATATCCTGAAATTTCCGTTCAATATGTATTGGAAAACTAATATACTTATATAACATTATAGGCTTCCAAGAATAAGAAATCGAAAAAAGCCGATTTTATACCTTATCGTGATTCGGTTTTAACCTGGTTGTTGCGCGAAAATTTGGGTGGCAACTCCAAGACGGCTATGATTGCTGCTATATCGCCAGCTGATATTAATTACGATGAGACTTTGAGTACATTGAGGTAAATTGAACTGAATATTAAGAACTTTTGAAGATTACTTTATTACATCGATTAATAATAACTTCGTTACTTTCAGATATGCTGATCGTGCTAAACAGATCGTTTGCAAAGCCGTTGTCAACGAAGATGCTAATGCTAAACTTATACGTGAACTTAAGGAGGAAATTCAAAAGTTGCGTGATCTTTTGAAGGCCGAGGGCATTGAAGTTCAAGAAGGTAAGTTTTTAAATAGTCGAGGCTACAGTTAGTTTTGGTATAAATACGTGTTAATAAAAATTACAGGGAGGAAAAAATTTGAAAACGAATGCAATAATTCGTTTAATTAGATTACGTTTCAATCATTTTAAAATCAAAAGAAAAATTGTACAACAAATTGGTTTATGTGAGAAATTTTTCAATAAATTCACTTAGATGTTAGAATTTTGTATATAGCAAAGCAAACATACATACATTGGATGCATTAGAGCCACTGGATATAAACATTTAATATTTTACATTCAAAACTGTTGGCTTTCTGAACCGCATAAATGTGGAACATATCTCGGCATCAGCTTATGACTCATATATTTTTATTTCATCTATTTCGTTGCATTCTCTCGTAGGATTTTTGCTAATTGAATTCATTTTAAAAGTTGCCTTCCCTTCGATGTGATCATTTGATCACAGTTTTCAGACATTCAGTTTTATACGTCGGATTGATTCAGATTTCCTCCTAACACTTGTGGGGTGGGGGGAAAAGGACCCATTGAGCCATCATTCTAATTCAAATATTCCCTTATAGAAGCAACTGAAAACCACAAGCAAATCAACTGTAGGTATTATATTGAGATTAGTAGTAATTGTAGATGCCCAAAATAAGAATTATTTACAAAATCACTCTATACTATTCAGTTATGGCAGTCCTCTCGGTTTCCGCATTCTTAGCATGATACTTTCTAACAGTTTCTCTCAATTTCCGTATTTTTAGCGGCATCCTCTTTAACATTTATCGTCCATGTGCCGCTGAGCGTATTGTGTCCATAATACCCTTTTCAGTTGTATGGGCCTATGCATTTCCAATGCTATTTTCATCCTACCTTTAGGAATTGTGCTCAAATTAAGTTCTTAATCATAGACTTCGCCACAGGTACGTCACATCCAAGCCATGCCTGGATTCGAACAGGATTGACCCTCTATGGCAGTGCTCAAAGGGTTTTATTTGTATAAATTGTCCTGAATTCCGTAATATTGGCTGCGTGCAATATAACAATCAGAATATCCTTATTGTACAGAAAATTTCGTTCGCTGTGGTCAAGCAAACTCCCTCCTGTAAGTACCTTAATCCGAGGGAACGAATATATGTATACATATCATTTCATACATCAAAAAATGTAACACCTTGAAGGAAGCGTCTAAAGTATTAAGTATCTTTTGACCAAATGTGTTTCATGACATTTAAGTCGATTGAGCGATGTTCGTCTGTATGTCTGTCTGGCTGGCTGGCTGATTGATGGACACAATAGTGGTCGCAAATCTTTACTAAACTTGTCAAAACTTGGCAAAGCGTAATATTTTGCCTGAACGTAGCCAGGGAATATAAACGAGCTATATCGACTCAGTCCTTCTAATGCCTCCCATTTCAGAAATTCAATTTTTCCTCTGTGACGTCATATTTGTAGATTGAAGTACATTGAATTTTTGTTTATTGCATTTATTTATAATAATTGGCAGAATTTAAAAAAATCGGCAGTCTAACCACGCCCCTTCTAGTAACTTCCATGCAAATGGCATCTTTAACTCATATATTCTTAGATTCATATCTCTTACATGGTTGCAAAAAATTAAATCAAATTTGGTGAACACTGGGTGTTTGCCGAAGCAAGGTCTCACAATGAAAATTAACAGCATTGCCACATCCCCTCTGGTACGTCCCATACAAATTGCGAAAGTGACAGCATTGCCACATCCCCTCTGGTACGTCCCATACAATTTGGTTGATTTTTTTAAATGCAATCTTTTCCCTGTAATTTTTAATCAAGAGGCTTAATATTCTCTATAAGTTCTCCGGTACCTCCCATCATAGATTACCGATTTATCCCATATATTCTTAGCTACATATCTCTCTAGGGGTTGTACTGAATTCATACAAATTTGGCACACGTTATAGCTCCCATCCAATATACCGATTCAACCCATATATTCTTCGCTTCATATTTTTCTGGTAATTATACCGAATTCAGTTAAATTGTGTGCCACACTTTATGTGTTTGGTGAAGTAAGCATTGGGAATGAAAACGTAGGGTGTTGCCATATTCCTTCTTGTAGCTCCCATGCAAGTTAGCCGATTTATCGAAATTTAATTTTGTAATTCCCAATTTGTAGACTGCAGTTATTTATATTTTTGCCATTTATATAGTGGTAACTTCGGTACCAGTTACATATTCCTAGATTTATATCTTTAATTCAATTGCACTAAATCCAGTATAGTTTAGTATACTTTAGGCATTTAGCAAACTTAATTCGGTGAGGGCAAATAACGGAGTATTTTTTTTAGGGAATCTAGCAATTCGCCAATCTGGCTCAACCACTTTTGCACACTTTTGCATCAATGTAAAATGGTGTTGAGTGAAGTTAAATTTCTGACTGAAATTTGTGTACTGGGTCGCTAGCAATTTGGTTAGAAAAAACTGTATAATCAGCGTCTGTCCGTCTTTATGGCGTTTCGTGGCAATCACGGAATTTGTCAAATCTAATCTATTCCTTGCCGATCCCTTACTTTCAGATCATGTTAATACTTTCAGCATGTAGGTGACATTTTGGTTGATTAGAAGACATTTCCTCAACCCCAATAGAATGGAATTAAGCTCAAGTAATTTCTTTCATCCCATTTGCCAGGAAAGATTCTGTGTCAAAGAACTCTATGGAAGGGCAGTAACCCAGTAGTTCTCCTAGGAAATTAAATACAAATTATGGCTAGCAACTTACACTATATTAGAAGCCTGCAACCTGTCAAGGTCTATAGCTTGGTGCACCATTTTCGTTTCATTTCGTAAATGAGCTAAGTTGTTGACACGTTGCAATCAATAAATGAATTGTTTTCAACAATCAATTGTTTTGAGTCCATCCTCTTAATGCCCTGTAATGTATGTTTGCTGCCCGATTACCCTATCAGTTTCATATACTCGTACACATTATATAGCCAAAATATTAGTTTGATTCTGTTTTCTGTTCGAATTTTTAATTTTGGTAATAATTCCATCATTATTCATTTAGGGCCTGATGGCAAAGTGGTTTGTGAAAAACGCGATACAAATAGTAAGTAGCTCCGTATCTAACACCACTCTACCAATGCAAATCGTTCCGTAAATCAAAAGTACCGCATAATCGTACATAAATCTCTATATTATCTAATATATAACCTCACTTGCTTTGCTATTGTGTACTTGTGTAAACCGCTGCTTTCTTTTGTTACATACTACAGATACAATATACCACATACTCGTACATACCTACATATGTATATGATTTACTATGTACTTACTATATAATTTGGTTATTTTTATTCACATATATATTTCTATGTATGCGTATGCGTGTGTGTTTTTTTATAACACTGTGTGCGTAAATTTGAGTTCCTTTTTTCTCAACATATTTTTTTCCAGCTTTTCTTTGTGTTCTAACAAAAATCCTTGCAAATATCAAAAAGCAAAGCTATAGTATGAATACTTAAGATAATATATTGTGTTGCTATGGGGCACAATATTTTCCTTGGCCTATTAAATAAACGCATTTAGCTTCATCTTTATTGTTTTGCCGAAGGAAATAGACAGCGGAACTCTTCAGCCTATTGAAGAGTAATAGACTATTGTCATTTCTTTATTTCCGGATTGGAATGAAACCATTTCCATCTTCTGTTGCGTTTCTGCTGAAGGCCAACACAATCATGGTCGTAATATATAAGCTGACGGAATATAATTTTGTTCGTGCTTGATTGTGAAATGGAATCAAACAGATATTACATAACTGATGGTTGTTATAAGCTAGCTTTTCTCCTGCTCTCCCACTCAAATGGCTGAAAAAAAGAAGAAATGAATAAAATTCCTTGCATGCCATGAATGAGATATGGGAGAGCTTCTCACATTCAGCGAGTTTTACACTCGTTGTATTTTTAGACTCCCTCCCCTACAGTTTAACGACGATTCCGAACGTCACTGTTTGAAAAGCATTTACTAGAATTGTCGATCACTCGACTAGTCGATGTGACCGTCGCTCAAAGAATGATAGACGGACGTATTGGGAATTGAACCTACAATCGCGCGTAAGATAGTTGCATGTACTGACCTCCGTGGCGCAGTCAGTCACATATGACCCTGTGAGATTACTTAAATCCAGAAGTGGAATCCTTTTTAAATGTAGAGATGGTAATGCTGGACAGGAAGCAATGGGATGCTGGGCAGCAGCCTAGAGAAATTGTGTTAAAATCAAATACTGTAATTGTTGTTGAGCTCTGCAATTATTATCAACAATCGTGCTTTTCGTTTTCTTTAAAACTCTTGACTTAACGGCAATCGCAGTTTGACCTCAATTTGAAGATGACCTCAGTCTCATTCAGTTTTTCGGACGACACCGTCTGTTTCCTGGATTCGAATATTTGCTATTGGGATGGAGATTGTTATAGTTTTTCGGGCAGCAGCATTTCTCTCTTATGAATTTGCAATGCTTCTTTTTGTTTTGGTTGAAAACTGTACGTTCTCGGGATGTTTAACTCTGAAAGAAGAGCTCTCCCCGGATGTGATCATAGTTGCAACGAAAATAGTGTAACAGGAATCCCGTTGGTAGGCAAAACGCAAATACTTTTGTGGGTTATGAAACTATGTTGCAAAGGAAGACGGCTCCCGGACTTTAATCTTGGCAGATTAGGCTTCCTGTAGTTGAGATTAAATTCATACAGCAATACCGTCTGTTCTTCAAATTACAGTCGCCACGGCTAAAATCGGTCTAATGTTATGCGTGTTAACGCGTGATGTGAAAAGAATTGTGTGGTGATTATTGGGTAAACTATATAGACCGAGATCCAAAACGAATCTCTACTTATTCCCCTTTTTCTTCATTTGCGATATTTCTTGTCCAAATTCCCTCTTCATTGGGAAGGAGTCTTACTTCTTTGAATTTTTCCTGAGCGGTCGCCCTTACCGTCCAAACAGAAGCCGATAAAAGACGATCTTGAGCGTCCAACATGCCAAAAATTTGGCAAGAGTTATGCGGCGTCAATGATGTTTTTTTGGATATAGTGCGCAATATCACAATCCAGTACCTTTTATAGTTCTCGCCTTGTTATTGGCCTAAGCGTTCGGCATCATTTCGTGATTGATGTAACGACGATTCCGAATCTCACAGTATAAGAAGCATTTAGTAGACTTGTGAATTATTCGGCTACTTGAAGTGTTCGCCAGAACACGTTTGAGATGACCGCCGCTTAAATAATGATAGGGGGTTGAACTCGTGATTATGCGAATGATTGTACACGCGACTATCGCACACAGTCCCAGTGTCTTTACTAGTAGAGTATTCGACAAGTCTGTTAAAAACGTCTGAAACTAACATTCCAAACCTTTAATATAACTCACAGTTACAATCGATTAAACAGCATTCCCAACTGTAATTTGTGGTCTTTCCCTTTAGTCATCTACGAGACGCCCGTGGAATAACAGTACAGGCGGCTACCGCGCATAGTCCCAGTATGTTTAGTAGTCCAATATTCAGCAAGTCCATTAAAAACTACTCAAACTGACGTTCGGCAGCGTCATTAAACAGTAACCCCCTTACTTTTTTTCATCTCTTTACTAGAGTACGCATTATTTATGGCGTTATTGCTTGACTTATGTCGTATCAAGTTCCAGTCTGTTGTCGTGGTTAGATCTGTCATATTCGACTGTGTTCTGGAGTAGAGGGAAAGTTGTTCGTATACTCCGTTCTCTTAAATCCTTAAGCACCCGATTTTCCTTTCCATACGATGAGCTATGTACAATTCGCACAAAAGAATTCGTCCTTTGAATTAATGATTCGCCTTCATGGAAACTAAAGAAGTGTCTTCACAGTCAGAGTATTACGAATTGTACACAACTGAAACTGTCTCTATAGAGTTCTTCAAGATACCACCTGATTTTGTATGAAAAATGTGGATATTGGATTAAATGTCTGACTTTATTTAATCCTATCCGTTCTAGTAATCTCAACCGATAATTGTATTTAAATATGGCCTCTAATGATGATTTCAGCAATACATTACAATTGTCTGTGGAATGCTGTTTCATTCAAATGTATCATCGAAGTTTCGGTTCAAGAACAACATATTTGGATTACATAAACCAAAAATATAAAAATATAAATAAAAATATTCAATTATCCTGGCTGTAATGAAATAGTACTCATATACCGACTACATCAATCTAAATATGTACTCAACGACTCGGAATCAGATGCCTGGATTCTGTCTTCCTGAACTCAACATCAGTCCTGAATTGCCACAGATCTCTTAACGAAATGGCTCAGTATTTCAACATTCACCTTATGTGGGTGCCGGGCCACAGGGACATATCAGGGAACTGCAGAGCAGACGAACTGGCAAGACTAGGGACAACTTTACAGACTCCGAGTTGGAATCCGTGGGCATGCCCCTAGTCACTTGCAAGCTCCTACTGCGAGATGGAGCATATTTAGCGGCAAATGGTAAGTGGGCGTCTGTCCGAGGCTGTGATTAATCCAGACGGATGTGGCCTCGCCTAGATCTGAAGCGTTCACACACACTGCTGTCGCTATCAAGACCCCACGTCTCTTTGCTTTTATCCGTTATAACGGGACACTGTCTGATTGGAAGATATGCAGCGAGATTCAGGTTTGCGACTGGTGACTTCTGCAGGAGTTGTAGGGATAAAGAGGAGAAAGAGTATATAAAACATATTCTTTGCAATTGCCCCGCACTGGTGACCAGGCGGGGATCAACACTGGGCTCTTATTTCTTTAGGGACCTGAGAGATCTGAACGATATGGATATTTTCTGCCTAAAGAGCTTCTTGAGGATAATCAGGATAATTCAAAGGGGAAAACTAGGGTCATCCTTATCTCTAATTCCCATGGTATCACAATGGACTACACAGTTTAAGTGAGACTGTCTATTCAGACTGCCACACTGACCTAACCTAACATAACCTGACTTAGAATCACTTCCATTGTCGATTTGGAAACTTCAGCATCTTCGTTTTCCGTACAGAGATAGTAATTTAATCACACTCTATTTTGACAGAATGTGTGCTTATAACTGACTTACGTACCGGCTTCATCGAAGTTAGCATTTTCTAATCAGTACCAAGTTTGTCTGCGGTCGCAGTCTTCTGTTAATTAGTTGCTCGGAAATTGACTAAGGTTAGTCAATTTTTTGATTCCTGTTTAACATTAGAAGTTGATAGTATTGAAAAAGAATTCTATAATAGTGGTGCTTGAGCAATTAGTGTTGGATGTTTCTTTATTTTTTTCTGGAATATGTCTGCTATAGAAAAGCCATGATAGTTCTTTCTACTTATAGGTTTGTTGGTCCATTTTAATGATTCAATCCAGCGAATTCCTTTCGCAGTAATTTTTGCAGTCTGTCTTCATCAGCCTCCTACTGTCATTTGTGGTTGTCCTCAAAGGATCATTTCTTAGTCCTGGTCGATAACTTTTTTGTCTGTCTTAATGGAAACCAACGAACCAGAGCATTCATAAGGTTCCTTCCTTTATCCAAGATTGTGAGTTAGAACCTTTTCAAGAATTTGGTTCGCAAAAACTTACATGACAGGCTTCTCGACTTGTCGCCATTCCGAAGTTGAATTTTTGCCTTATCCTATTCTTGCATGTTGGCATTCGCAAAGATTGTGTAGGTTGTGTAATTGTTCTTGGAATTTGACAAAATACCAGCTAGTTATTGTTCTAAATTTCACCGTTTGGATTGGAGTTGGTTACGGTTTACAATGTTGAAGTTTTGAAAACTGCTGCTTTTGTTAAATTGTGCCGTTCAAAGTGGGATGATTTGAATCTATGTTCCCAAAAGTGTAACAGTTTCCAGTGTTGATTAGTTAGGATAGTTTTCCTTGAACCTCGCTAGGTTACTCCAGCAACAACATGTAGCCACCACTTGGACGATTTAGCTAAGTACGTGAAATATTCAAGCAATAGTGCAGGTTAGACAATTTTATCAGTTACCTTTTCCGTCTATATCTGTCAATAATACACTCAAGAGAGAAATGTGGAATATGTACGCTTGTAGTCTATGACTTTTGTTTTTCGATAGTTGACAAGATTACAAACTTATGAGTTGAGTGGCTTGATTTTTCTTTATAAAACACAAACCTCGTGGATCTCATTCCTGAGGCGAGAGTAGCGGTAATTTGAGATTTTAGCGCAATCTTGGTCATGGTTAAGACTTGGCTTCATTGTCTTGGTATATAATAAGAATTGCATTAACTTCTGTAGACATGAGTATTTTTGTCAAGGACTTCTCTGGAATAATAGCGAATTCTATGTTCAGCGCTGTCGTCTCTATAATATCACAGCCGGCTTGTTTCTATTTCTTCGGTGACTATTCGTCTTTCCCATTGATTTTTTGGTAACTAAAGTGAATTACATTTGGTTGAAGAACTCGAATTTATTTACAAAAACACAAGTCTTGCACAGGCATCAGGCCACTGAACTATCCGAATTGAGTTGTCGTTGCAGCAACTTATAGGTGCGTAAGCAGGTAATCTTCTAAACCAGCATTTTTATCGATCGAGTATGTAAACCATTTTTGACTACTTACTCTAAAAGATGGCGCCAGTATTTTTATTTCTATGTGAGTTTTGATGTCAATCATTTTTCCCTTTCTTGTCGATCCTTGTGCAATCTGTTGGTCTAAATTTTGATGATAGAAATAGAACTTCGCGTTCCTAATAATATACCTTACTTCGATAAATAAGGCTTTCGAAATTCTTAATGAATACTTACAAAGTGTAGTACTGAAGAAATTCGTCGTTTTATACCCCGAATTAAATTGCTATAATTTTTAGACAATCACTGCGGTATAGAATTACAGTATTGTCACCCTTTGTCTTCGTCCAAACCACTGTCCGTCTCCGAACTGTTGTTACAATTATCCACATTGTCTTTTAGCATTCGATTTTGTTTTATTTATTTTCATATAATAATTGGTAATGCTTTATTGTAAATATAGTCAATGCATAATCCGCTTGAAATTACACATGCGTCCAAACTGATTCGAGAATATTTCTTTGAAAATACTTTTACAGAAGATGAAATAAAGACCGGAGGTGGAGGCGGTGGTGTTGGAGGTGGCGGTAGTAACATTAAATCGCCTACAAATAATCGCAATCGCAATGGCTCGACTACAGAGATGGCGGTAGATCAATTGCAGGCCAGTGAGAAATTGATAGCGGGTAAGTATCTCCCTCTCCTTCCCACTACCTCTTTTTGTTGCCTACGTTACCTATCTCATTTCATGTTTTCTTCTTTTACTCTGTTGTATTTCATGATTTTTCTCTTATACTCTTAGAACTCAATGAAACCTGGGAGGAAAAACTTAAGCGTACCGAGGAAATTCGCTTGCAACGTGAGGCTGTCTTCGCTGAAATGGGCGTGGCCGTCAAAGAAGACGGCATAACTGTCGGCGTTTTCTCACCCAAGAAAACTCCGCACTTGGTAAATCTCAACGAAGACCCCAATCTTTCGGAATGTCTTTTGTACTATATTAAGGACGGCATCACCCGTTTGGGCACCCATGAAGCTAACGTTCCCCAGGACATACAGCTCTCTGGCTCTCATATCCTGAAGGAGCATTGTACTTTTGAGAATCGCAATAATGCGGTTACTCTCATACCCCATAAAGATGCTTTGGTCTATTTGAACGGTCGCAAACTCGTTGAACCGGAAATTTTACGGACTGGCTCTCGTGTCATTTTGGGTAAAAATCATGTATTCCGCTTTACCAATCCGGAGCAGGCTCGTGAGATCCGTGAGAAAGTTGCTGAGAATGCTGAAAATGAGACGGAAAAATGCGATACTCAAGAGGTCGACTGGAATTTCGCTCAATGTGAATTGTTGGAGAAACAAGGTATTGATTTGAAGGCCGAAATGCAAAAGCGTTTGGATGTCTTGGAGGAGCAGTATAAGCGTGAGAAACTTCAAGCCGATCAAGAATTCGAGGAACAACGTAAGGTAAGTGGAGAGCATAAACTATAAAACTGTAAAGAAAGCAAGTTGTTTGAGTAAGATAAAGTTTTTGAATGTATATGTTATGCGTGTGGAAATATTAATAATGCATTTGCTTGCATCTGGTTAGCGATTTAGTAAACTTTTTTTTAACCTTCTTAAAGAACCCTTAGTTTTTCTGATCTTAAGGAATCCTTGTTTCTATTAATTTTGTGTGAGTCTCTTTGAGCTAGAGAAACCCTCCACTGTATTGGGTTTATGCGCATTTTTTGGATCTTAAAGAACTCTTCTTTGTATTGATTTCAATGAGTACGACTTTAGACTAATTTCGCATTTATTGATATTATATGGGCATTTAAGTCTATTACAGAAATAGCATATTGGTCTTTCATTTTCTTAGGTCTATTACAGAGATTTTAGACCCTTAAAGAAACCATATTTTTATTTGCTTTTTACATGCATAAAGGTTTTTAAAAAATACGTCTATTTCAAGCTCTTTAGATCTTTGGGAACTTAAAGAACCCACGTTAGTTCTGTTCTCTTTGTAATTCTTTAGAAATTTGAAGAAACATCGTTTGTTTTGACTTGTTTGAGCATTATAAACTTAAATAGACCACATTTGTTTAATCCCTTTTTGGGTCTTTAGGAACTACAAAAATCCATGCTTGTTTTGGCCCCTTTTTAGGTCTTTAGGAACTTAAAAAAACCACGTTTGTTTTCGCCTAATTTTGTGTGTTTAAGAACTTAAAGAACTTTTTGGGTCTTTAGGAACTACAAGAATCCATGCTTGTTTTGGCCCCTTTTTAGGTCTTTGGGAACTTAAAAAAACACGTTTGTTTTCGCCTAATTTTGTGTGTTTAAGAACTTAAAGAAACTTAAAGAAATCACATTTGTTTTGGCCTCTTTTTGGCTCGTTAGAAGTTTAAAGTACACTCGTATACCTTTGTGTCCCTTCAGTACTTTGGAGAACGGATCTGTCGGACCTTAAAGTAAATAATTTTATATGGTTCGTCTGAATTTTATGGCATGCACGTCATTATCGTTCCATAATATATGTATGATTTTAAGGAGCCATGTTTGTGTTGCTCTACTGTGGGTCTGTAGCACTTTAAAGGATATATATGAGTTTGTAGAACCTTGAAGAATCCATATTTTTATTGGGAAAATAACGGATCTTTTGGATTTTAAAGCAATGACTATTCTGGGCATTCAAATCATGTTTGTATTGGTCATTTATGAGCCTTTAGGACGACATTTATTACCATGGAACTGCTAGTCATATCAATAAGATTACGTTAGATCGCATACCTTACATTAAGCAGACCATTGAAAATTTCAAAATTTTATTCGACATACAATTGGAAATTTCTCGAAGAAAAAGAAGTTTTGATATCTTTTTATTTTCATTTCTTTGCTTTAATTCTTGTCCTCTTTTCAGTCGTATGAAGCTCGCATTGACGCTTTGCAAAAACAAGTTGAAGAGCAATCCATGACGATGTCTATGTACAGCAGTTATACACCCGAAGATCTACAAGACGAGGAGGTATACTGTAAGTATAGAAAATAAGCTTCAAAAATTATATCATTATTCTGGTAAACTTTTTAATGCTCTCTATTCCAGCAAATCCTCCTTATGAAGCTTGCTGGACTGCTCGCGAGGCCGGTTTAGCTGCCTGGGCTTTCCGCAAATGGCGTTATCATCAATTCACTTCGCTCCGCGACGATCTCTGGGGCAATGCTATATTCCTTAAGGAAGCCAATGCTATTTCTGTGGAACTGAAAAAGAAAGTTCAATTCCAATTCACTTTACTCACAGATACACTTTATTCACCCCTGCCACCAGAGTTGGAGTCCTCGGCTTCTCCGCTCCAGAATGAGGATGAGTTCGGCGCACCACCAGTATCGAAAACTTTGGTGGCTGTCGAGGTAACCGATACCAAGAATGGAGCCACGCACTATTGGTCTTTAGAGAAATTACGGTAAGTCTTATAGTTACAGAGCTTGTATTTGGCAACATGTTTCCCCTTCCCAGAGAGAAGTTTATTTCAATCAGAAAAGTCCATATTTGTTTATTTTTATTTTATTTTTATGTTAAATTTTGTTAGCTCACACACTCATAGTTGGTTTCTCAAGAAGCAAAAATTTAGTTCTAATTTTTATTTGTTTTGTTTTTGTTTTAAACTTTCTTCTTCTACTTAACCTCAAAGGCTTTTTCGGTTTAGAATAATTGTTGAAGCTGTTAATTTTAGAGCCATTTTATGTTTTGTTTTTAGAAAAAAATTTAAAACGAAAATTCTATGGTTTTGAACGTGCATGGTGGTTGTTTTTTGATTTGAATTAGTATCTAGTACAAACTATAAGAATATGTTCGATTGGAAATTGATTATAGAGTTCACAATTCAATTGGATAGAAAGAAAGAAAGATAGAAAGAGAGTTTTTTGTAAGATATTATTAAAGTATAATGGTAAGATAGGATATCGAAAGGGTGAATAATGTAAGAAGAACGAGTTTATTTTATCCGAAATTATTCATCAAAAGCCAAAGCTTTTAAAATGCCATTCAGAGGTAAAGATTTGTGCATCGATACGTTGAACACAACTAATTAAAAGAAAGATTTCCCCTAGATGGAGAGCGGCTGTTGAAATTGATTTTTAGATCAACAGAGTTGCAGCATAACCTCAAAAATTATGAAAATAATATTTTTCAATTCGATTACCACATAACCTAAAATCAATATTTTCGCGCATTTAATCTATTATATCGTAGAAATGGGGGGGGATCAATAAGAGAACATCTTTCGTAGGTGATTGTACTTATAGAAAAGTAATGTACTAATTATAATGGCATCAGCAATTTGACATTTGTATTCTTAATTGGCGAAAAAATCTGTGTCGATCTAAGCATATCCCTGCGGCCGCGTGTCCATTGAAAGTACGATATCGCACCATTCGAACCAATTAATTGTTCTTAATAGTATATCTTGGTTAATGCTACAATCGGAAACTCTTCACTGATAGGAGTACGGTCAGGATTGTCGTCTATCGATACCAAATAATCGATAGCAACAACTCCTCCTCTCTTCCTGTTGGTCTACGTCTTCTGCCGGTCTGTGTACAAAAATATGAATAAGTATTGCGCTTCATTGAGTTTTTGTTATTTAACGGCAACTAAAGGTTCTTTAGGTCGATTTACATGAACATCTTCGCTGATGGCAGCTCGATAACTCTCTTCCGATCACTTGCTAAGAGCTCTGCCGCCAACAAGTAAATTTTTTATTCAAAAATTCAATGTTTTCTCGAGTGATGTAATTACTATGAAGGTCACCATAGTAACTTCTCATTGAAGCAAGTACGGCCATTGACACTACTGACAATCAATATTAAATATTATCTAGATATGGTAATTTATGATTCCTTTGCCGTTTTTTTTTTTCAAATATATAGTGAGGTACTTATGAAACTGCTGGTTAAAATAACCACCCAAAAAGCAATATTTTTCTCTGAAGCCTCACTGTTTTCTCAAATGATATCATTGTTATGACGATCTTCATGTAACCTTTGATTGAGGGAAGTGTGGCCACGCGTAGAATCTGATAATCTCTAGAAAATTTTACTACATCATCTCTTCAATTTTATCTCCGTACAGCCATATTTATACTTACATCTGTTTTTTTTTTTATAGAAAATTTGAGTTAGAATGCAGTGTCTTCTAGAAATTTTATAATTAATCAACCAATTTATGTAGGAATATGTATTCCACTTAAATTTCTTAGCTAAAGTTTCTTTCTCGTGGCAAATGACATCATCGCTTAAGCTTTTCGAAATTGTATTTAAAAAATTTGATCTTTTTATAAACATCTTAATAATAAAGTACAAAAAAGTTTTATAACAAATCATTTGTTTAATAATATAAAACAAAATTTAATAATCACACTTTAACCACCATAACACGATTCATGAACCCAAACCCTGACCCTGCAATCTCTATCTACCTCTTCCTGTATCCTTAAACTTTTTAGCTTTTCATTTTCTGTTGATGTACCTTTTACCCCATCTTTTTCATTACACCCGTTCGTTTTGTTCGAACAATCAACCAAAACAAAAAAAAAAAAATAACTTCAACAACTTATCATTTTATTTATATATAAACAAAATCTTATTTTCTTCTTCGTTTTGTGTATTTTACCAAAATTTTCATACTACCACCACCAACCACAACACCTTTGCCAAAATAACACATATACATACCTACCACCTTGCCACTACTCTCTACATACACATGAACAAATTGAAAAAAAAAAAAATAGTTATCGTTTGGAAATGATGCGACAAATTTACAATGTGGAATCACCACCATCATCGATGCTCTATGATACTTCGGCCATCCAAACGAATGATGGGTTGACACTACTGCAAAACTGTCCCTCATCCAATCCTTCCGTTCCCCCATATCCTTCATTAAACGCGGCCAATGCTTTGGGACAAGTTGTAAGACAACACCAACAGCAGCAGCAACTACTACAGCAGCAGCAACAACAACAGCAAGTACAGCATTCAATGTTGCAGCAACAGCAACAACACCAACAACTACAACCATCACCATCAAAATCCAATCAAATGAAATCAAACAACAATTCACCATCCCGTCTATCATTGGCAAATCTTATGCCTTCTAGGTTTGCTTTCATTTTTTCGAGGTTCCTTTTCATTTTCTAAACTATTACTACTATTACTTATATGTACCTATATATATGTATATATGTATATGTGTGTCTGTATCTATCTGTATGTATTATATATGAATATCTACCTTTACTTGATCAATTTTGTTTACCTTCTGTTGTGAAATAGTGAATATTTCCGTTTCCGCTTATTTTGTGTATATTATTTTATTCTGCGTGAATACTTAGTTTTCAAAGATATTTCCACTCTGAAATTCAAAATAGAAAAGTGGCATTTACTTATAGAAAAGTGTCAAGGGGAGTGTCATGCGAGACAATTTTCGTATAGAAAAAATGTGCCATACAAGACACTTTTCGTATAGAAAAAATGTGTCATGCTAGACGCTTTTTGTAGAGAAAAAAACGTGTCATGCGAGACACTTTTCGCATAGAAAAAACGTGTAATGCGAGACACTTTTCGTATAGAAAAAATGTGCCATGCAAGACACTTTTTGTATAGAAAAAAACGTGTCATGTGAGACACTTTTCGTATAGAAAAAATGTGTCATGTGAGACACATTTCGCATAGAAAAAAAAACGTGTAGTGCGAGAGACTTTTCGCATAAAAAAAAAGTGTAATGCAAGACACTTTTCGTATAGAAAAAATGTGTCATGTGAGACACATTTCGCATAGAAAAAAACGTGTAGTGCGAGACACTTTTCGCATAAACAAAACGTGTAATGCAAGCCACTTTTCGTATAGAAAAAAAGTGTCATGTGAAACACTTCTCCTATAGAAAAAACGAGTCATGGGAGACACTTTTCGTATAGAAAATAAGTATCATTCACTTATAGAAAATGCCAAGGGACATACTTTTCGTGTAGAAAAAACGTGTCATGTGGGACACTATTCCTTTAGAAAAACAGTGTAATGTGAGACACTTTTCGCATAGAATGCATGGAAAATAACGTGTAGTGCGTGACACTTTTCGTATAGAAAAACGAGTCATACTAGACACTTTTCGTATAGAAGAAAGTGTAATGCAAGACACTTTTCGTTTAGAAAAACGTGTCATGCTAGACACTTTGCGTATAGAAAAAACGTGTCATGTGAGACACTTCTCCTATAGAAAAAACGTGTCATTGAAGACACTTTTCGTGTAGAAAATAAGTATCATTCACTTATAGAAAATGTCAAGGGACATAGTTTTCGTATATAAAAACAGTCTCATGTGGGACACTATTCCTATAGAAAAAACGTGTCATGCGAGACACTTTTCTTGTAGAAAAATGTATCATGAGTGACACTTTTCGTATAGAAAAAAAACGTGTCACAGGAGACATTTTTAATAGAGGAATTTCGTCATGATAAACGCTTTTTATGGCTGGCTTGATTGAATTTTTTCTTATAGGCAAATTTCGCGCGAGACATTTTTCATATAGAAAGAAGTCATGGGAGACTCGTCTTTTAGATAGATATGTCATGTAGAAAAGTGTCTTGAGAGAGTATTTTCTTATAGAAAAGCGCCGTGGGAGAAATTTTTCTTATTGAGTTAATGCCATGGGAGAAAATGTTCATACCGAGAAGTAAACTACATCTAGAAAAGAGTATTAATACTCTTCATTAATCTTGGAATGCAGATTTCGTATAAAAACTGTTTTGGAAGACATATTTTATATAGAAAAACTTGGTGGACGATTTAGACTTGTAACATGTGCTAGAATCGCCTCTGTATTTATGGGGCATCAGCATCATCATCGACGTGTAACGGTACAAGGGGTCAAATCTAAAGTCCCAAAAAGGATATGATAGAGAACAGTTGAAGGAATACCGTGTAGCGCTACAGAGTGTTCAATCTATACGTTCAAAAATAATATTATAGAAAATAATTGAATGAAATATTAAATATTCCCAGTAAGCATATCTGTTAGGTTTCCATATGCAAGGAAAAGCGGAAGGAATCTCAATTTCGGAATGCTTTAACGATTAGTGGAGAATCAAATGAAATGATAATTTGAGTAATAGCTTTATAGTTGTTACAGAGTTTTCATTGAAGTTCGAAAGTCGGAACAACATTGCGAAGATTAATCGAATCAAATGAAAAGAGAGTTTAATTAGTTAATTATAATAATTTAAAAGTTTCGGGCTACATAATATAAAATAATACAATATAACATTTTAAGATATCAGTTTAAATCTTAGTAAGGATTTAAAGATTTGATTCAGAAAGCATGACTATCTGTAAGTGAAAAGTTAGTAATTGCAGTATCTCGGCCATAACTTGATATTGCTTATAGATTGTTCCAGAGTTAGGAGGTGTTCGCTTGATTATGAAAGCATACCTGGAATCAAAAATGTGTCAACAAGATAATTGCTTGCACTTTGTGGAGAAAGAAATAGTCAAGACGGAGCTTTAGGACCACAGTTATTTCGGTTTTTTTTTTTTTGTTTTTACTTTTGAGTAACAATTTTGAGAACTTTTATTTAAAACAACTTTTGCATGATCTCTTTTATTTCCAATTTTAGTTGCTAATTTTACAATATTATTTTGTTCGAACTTTTGAATATAGTTGCCTTTGAGGAAACCTGTTGTTTATAAATATCTTTCGAGAAATTTATTTATGCTTTATACAATATCAATTTTGCATGAACGTACTCGTATATATAGAACTATATAATATACATTTAAATCATTTCGATAAGATTTCTTAACAAAAGACCGAAGTTCTCAATCAGAGTGGTTTGAAATTTTGCAAATCTATTGGAATCGAAATCGTCAACAAATATATATGTAATCTTATCTAATAGTCTAAGATAGAAACAATTAAAATGTACATTAAAATATCTACAAAAAATGCAATCCTAAAGTTGTATATGAAATTTCAAAAGTACGGATTTGGATTCGAACTGAATTCAGGAAATTTTGCAATGCCTTAATAGGAACGGATTTGTGGATTGGTTTTCATTTGTTAATTTAGTTTTCATGGGTTTCACTCCTTAGAATTCGAAATTTAGGGATCTCTTTGAATCAATTTTAACACATCTGTTCTAAGATCATCGAGGTTCTTTATATATATAATGGATCGTTTAGAGAATTTTAAATATTGAAGTCAAAATTGATTAAAGAAGATCACTTCTTGTTTCTTAACAAAAAAAAAAAAAAAAAAAAAACTTGTACTCCCCGTTATGAGTTGACTTAGAACATTTAAAAACAGCATAATAATATTATAATAATAAAGGGACAAAAGCCCTGTTCTGAATGGAGGTCATGGGTGAACATCCTGTACTTAGGAAACGTAGACCGCTAATTGCAAATAACTCTGATTTCGAAGTGAGCTTCCCTATCCAAGACATCACTTTCAGCGGATTGACTCATTCTAAACAATTTTCGCGAATCGTAGCAAATTTTTTTGGCCTGTACTTTAAGACATCAACTTCAAGATTACATTTGAAAGTCTTGAAATTGTTTCTATAGGATGGTCTAGATATAACAGTACTGCTATAACAATTTCCTTGACCTTTAAAAGTCTACGCTGCGTTACGATACAATTTCATATTGATTTTGTAATACAAAACTTGTTGTTAATGAAATCTATACTTCTAATTCACCGTAAACGATTTATAAAAAAAAATACGTCCATCTGTATGGCGGAGTTACGAAATCTTAAAGCAGTTTGAGTAAAACCTGGCAAAACTTTAGCAAGCTTTAATAGGCAAATACGTTTTCTACATTATGCAATATGTCCAAGGGTCAGGACAAATTTTATAGACATATATTTGATGTCTGATATCAAAATGTTGGTTGGAAGTAAAGAGCTTATTTCTATAGATTCATTTAGAGCCCACAAATACCGCTGTAGGAAGCCGTCTTTGGCACGGTGTCTTATCCTACGGTGCCTCTTCGACTGTTAATAAATATTACGGACTGTTACTTTATACAATCTGGTCTGTGCTTCAAGGACTACCCTTTGGATTTAAATGGGGAATTTAGAACCAACATCATAAACTTCGCATATTTGGTGTCGAAGTTCAGATTGCAATGTAGAAAAGATTAATCTTGGAACTGTGGCTGCTATTCTTTCACGACAACTTATCAGAAAGCTTACACAAACGGATATTTTTTTTTCGTTTAATACTATTTGTAAGGATTTTGAGACCCCGAAATCTTCAAATCATTGAAATAAATCAGAGATATGTGTGCAGATCCTGTAAATGTAAACCGGGAAGTGGGGGATGTTTATGTTTTCAAATAAACGTTATTTACTTCAAAAACTGAAGGAGAAAAGGATTAATATTAACCGCAGTTGATCAGAGGTTATTAATTAAGGACGTGCTATGAATTGATGCTTAAATAAGATATTGATTATGATATTTGAGTAATTGAATGATTGAAGTAAGCCAATACTATATATAGTACGCAAGATTCTCGTAGATTTGTAAAAAAACATGGAGATTTTTGAGTTCATTAAATGAGAGTCAGAAGAGAGAGAGAGAGAGAGAGAGAGGGATCGCAAGATGCTAAAATATAGTGGCAATAATCTAACGTAAGTAGAGAGGACTTTAGGATTGTAAATTAAAGTTGAAGTTAGTAAATGAAGTTGGGAATTCCAAAAGTGAGAGAATGAGTGGTGGAAGACTCTTACTGAAGTCGCAGCTTCTAAAAAGAAATGGGAGCGGTGCAGAGTTGCTATTAAATGAAGAAGAGAACAGTTTGTGAGAGAGAGCTTTCGTAAACTTTTTAAAGATGGCGGAGATTCAGAAAGAAAGAAACGAGTGTGTGTGCTGACGAAAGGTCTAACAAATCTCATGGGTTTATTGAATGAAAAAGAGTTAGAGGGCGTGAGAGGAATAGCGTTCGTAAGGGATAAGAAAATTTGGATGAAATGTAGAAGTACTGGTAATATAGTGCTGCTTAAACAGTTAAAGCGGTTAAGAACACAACTTTTATAAATGTTGCAGGTCGAAAAGATAGAAAATACGGTTTGTTTTACCAAGACAACAAGTTTTTTAAGAGGTTTGAAAAAAAGAGATAATTCAATAATTTCTAAAACGAACGGAGAGAGAACGGTTGTTTAAAGAATTAAAAAGATATATATCTAAGGGCGCGGACATATCCGATTTATGAAATGTTGTTGTCACTGAAAATGTTATAGATCGCTAGATGAAAGTCAAACCAGCTTAGAATTTTGAGGATTTGATGATCACAAATCAAGGTGTATATTTTGATAGTTTCATAGCAATCGCGTTGCTCTTCTAATGAGCAAGGAGCTGTAAAATGTCTTTTGACACTTTCAGAAAGAGTCGAGAGCCCTAAATATGGTTCTCGGTTGCTTTTAAACATTAGTCATGTGCCGGCACATGACTTACTTGGAATAGCTACCGAAAGCAGCGGAATCATGAGCTCACCCACGTGTTATTGTCCACGAGGACGCTCTTTTCAGAAGCTATGGAGGAGGCTCCCCTTGAACCAACCAATACGAACATTGAGGGAAATCGTATTAGAGTGAAAAGAAACCAAAAGTAAGTTTGGAAGTTAAGAAAGAACAATAGTTATAGTTTTGGTAGTAGTCGAGGAAAAAGGAACCAACTCATAATATTATCGAAGTTATGGGTATCTCATGAAAATTTCGAAGATGTTAGCAAAATTTTGAAAATTCCGCGAGCGAAATCCTGGATTTGTACCTATATTTTTGGATATGTTATGAATTGACAAAGTTCAAAATCGTTTATAACGATACTAAAGTAACGATTTTGCATTTATATTGCGTGTTATAACAATATACATATAATTTCGTCGGTCCTTTGAAGACTGTTGTGAGTGGTTTCGATTGCATTGCGTTGGTGAGGAAAGATTAAATGAATCCAGAGGTTGTATTTTGAAGAAGGTTTGAACATGAAATAAATCCTCTATTGGTTTGAAATAAAAATATACATCGTTTATGGGAAAGTTTGGACGTGCTATTGTGTTTTTGTTATAGTAAGTTGATTACGCAGATTCATAGTTCATAGATAGAGATGGTTTTTAATTTGGCTATCCAAAAGAGGCAAAGCTTAAATTTTATGAATTTCCCTAAATTAAAAGATTAACCAAGGGCTGAGTTGTGAGATTGACGTGAAAACTACCATAGCTTTGGCAAAAAAGTTTTCATACGATTGCGCAAAAATTGTGAGAACGCAAAAAAATTCGCGTTATTGGAACGGTTATGATTTGATCGAAAAAATTCATAGTAAATGAGAGATAAGATAAGATAAGACATTTCATAAATGAAATCATAAATTAAGATATGTTTGGAGGTCCGGAAGGTTGTAATATTCAAATATTAAAACAAATTGAAGGAGAATGAGAGGTTACGAGTTTCGAATGAGTTTTAGTTTTGCTTGCGTACATAAGAAATGTTGTATCTTGATGTTTAGGATTTATATTTCTTATACTCTATGAAAATAATTACGCTTTGGAGCGTTTGCCATAGCTTCGAAATATTTGTCTCGGGCTATCTAGTTAGATATGACATAATCACTAAGCGATCCCTATCGCCAGTTTTAAAAAGTTATACTTTTTGAAGCTGTTTTTACTCTTTAAAAAATTATTCGTATTGGCTCATTATTAGGTTTTATGTTTTAACATTTGACTGATAAAGATATTGTAATAATACATTTTAATTAAACTATTTTAATCGATACTTTGCTCTGTCATTTCTATTTTGTTATTATGTTTTGAAATTCATTTCTGTTCACTGCGTACATAATGCTTTTTTCAATCCAAAGCTTTAAATGTCCTAGACGAGACATTGTATATTATTATTTTTCGAATATAGCGACTATTTACAGTTCTTGAAATTTTTATTTTAGACAACGTCTCGAGCTTATGCGCGAAATGTATCACAATGAGGCTGAACTCAGTCCCACTTCACCTGATTATAATGTCGAATCTCTAACCGGCGGAGATCCTTTCTATGATCGTTTCCCCTGGTTTCGTTTGGTTGGCCGCTCGTTTATCTATTTGAGTAATCTTTTGTATCCAGTACCTTTGGTTCACAAAGTGGCCGTAGTCAATGAGAGAGGTGATGTTAGAGGCTACTTGCGCATAGCCGTACAACCAGTGTTGGTAAGTTTGAAAATTATAATCATAAGTTTGCCTATTTTTATTGATTGTTTAAGAACTTCGGTCACAATCAGGATGAGGAAACCTTAGATATCAACAATGGTGTTAAACAATCGGCTCGCTTGATATTCAATGAAGAGGATGGTAAACCCCGTTACCGGGCTTTGAATGAAAAGGATGATGTGCAGCGTTACATTGAAAATGGTGGTTTGGACACCAAGTTAGAAGGTAACTAACTGGCTTTCAAAGAGAAAATTGCACTCACTTATCTAAATCTTTTTGTTTTTCGATTTTAATTCACTTAGAACTTGGTGATGTGGACTCTGGTCGTGGCGTTGATTCTAACTCAGCTTCGGAATGTCAGGAGGCTCAAGATGAACCAGGTGAACATTTACAAGTTGGCAAAGAATTTACATTCCGTGTTACCGTGCTACAGGCTACTGGTGTTGGCGCCGAGTATTCTGATATATTCTGCCAATTTCAGTGAGTTTACGTCAGTAAGAATTAAACATTTTCCGAATTATACACAATTTTCAACTTCTAGCTTCTTGCATCGCGATGAGGAGGCTTTCTCCACAGAGCCGGTTAAGAATTTGGCTGGAGATTATATGTGTTTCTATCATGTCCAAAATGTAAGTAGAAATACTAAATATAATACTAAAAATGAAAAATAGAAGAGAGTGAGAATGTGTGTGAGAGAGAGGGAGAGAGACAAAGCTGTTGAAAAGGGGAGAGCGGTGAAGAGGCAAAAGTTATAGTTAAAATGCAAGACAGATAGAGAGAGACTCAAACATACATATGCTGATGGACAGGTAGAGAGCAATGTGGAACGTACGATATTGACAGTGATTTTTACGTACTTAAAAGTTGCCGATTTGTATTTGCTGAAAGGAATTTTTGGAGATGCCGCAAATTTATGTTGAAGACGTCGAATAGGATAATTTGGGAGTCCAGAAATGAGAAATAACCCATGGACGAATAACACATGGACAGAAGTCATAGGTATTCAATGAAGAAATCCTAGGATTGGGGACTTTTGGCATTTCATGATATATAGCGGGTTGCTAAAGTTATTTTTTTTTATAAAGCAAGGCGATTCAAAAGATTTCGATATATTGAAGATATATTTCTGGTTACAAATATTTGAAAATCGCGAAGTGAGGAATAGTAAAGTGTTCGAAAAACAACGAATAAATTTATGAATGGCTTGATGGGGAAAGTTTGTACACTCCATGGGGGATATCTTAGTAGTAAGTTTAGTTTTCGCATGAAAGAACTGTGGGACTTTGTACCGAAATAGCGAGCTGATTGAAAAAATTTGTGTCAGAGATACCGTAGATTGATTCGGCAAGCTTGGATGTACCCAGAAATAAACGCTGGGCCATTTAGTTCTGATATACTAATAATGAAATCTTGATTTGATAAAGGGTGTTTGTGAAAAACGTATCCTGTACTGATAAGGATGGTGTGATTATCTCATGATATGTAATTATGATTAGGAAATTTGGGTTTAAGGAATTCATGAAAGAGCAATTTTAAAGGGCAACATTTATATTCTGCTAAAGAATACGATTTGTCACGAGAAAATTGGAAAAAGTTGGCAATACCGAGGAGAAAAGCCAAAAAACGTCAAAGGGAAAATTCTAGTTTGATTACTAGTATGTGGATATCCCATGTAAATCTTAGGTTTAGGGAATAGTTTAGGGAAGTTGAAGAAGAATCCTATGTCGAATAGATAAAGTGTATATAACTCATGAAATAAACCTGGGAACAATTGGAATATCGATTTGAATGCCGCACTAAAGAGGAAAATTGTAGATATTCCCTGAAATAAACCTTATTTGATAGGATGTTTAGATATATCATGAAAGATTGATTAGGAAATGTTTGATATCAAAAAGTTCGATATTTTCTGAATAAAATTCATCTTGAGAAGATTAAAAGAATTTTCTTATGTATACAGTTATACTTGGAGATATAGAAAGGAATGTGGTGTTGTCAGAGGCTTATAGGAAAGCTAGATAGAGGTGCTCTGATACAAAAGATTAACCTGATTATACGATTAGATTAGATTGATTATCCTAAGGAAAATTTCTAATTTAATTAGGATGTTATATATATCACATGACAGCAATTTCTGATTGATTTGAAGTTTTGACATCTCTCCAAATACACAGAGTTGATTAGTAAAATTTAGATTACCCATGATTTGCATTCATTTCCAAGTTCTTAGGTTCAGCATCGAATTATTATTTATGAATTCAAAGAAATAATAATTACGTTTGATTACAGAATGTTCAATGCTTTTAGTATCTTATGTCACTGGAATGTCTCAGAAAGAAAGTTATAACCGCAAAAGATAAAAGTTTCGCTTCCTAAACTTTCGTAACAAAAAAAAATTGTTTGATTGATCAAATGTTTCGAAATTCCTCGGAAGGTGTACTGAGCCGTTTAGGAAAGTTTAGATTACCTCTTAAAGAAATCAAATTTGGTTTCCTTTCCAAGTTTTTATGATCAGCATTGATTGTGTGTACCCCAAACAAACTATGATAAGGTTTCGTTAAAGAGCGTTCAAAGCTTTTAGTATATTGAAAAATTGTAGGTGAGATGTGTTAAAAAGAAAGATAAAATTGCAGAGGACAAAAATTTCCTTCCTAATTCCTACATTTTATCAATAGTCAATCATTAAAGTTTAGAAACCCCAACAGCATAATCTTAAAAACTTTAATATAAAGTTTTTCTATACTTTTTTAAAAACAAAAATTTTTTCTCCTTTAATTTCCTTACTGTAGACCTTCCACTCTTCTTTCCAGTTAACTGTTCCAGTTACCAAATCGTTTATTGAATATTTGAAAACACAACCGATTGTATTTAAAGTATTTGGTCATTATCAAACTCACCCATTGCACAAGGATGCCAAGCAGGAATTCGTATCACGGCCACCACCACGACGTATGTTACCACCAAGTATACCGATCTCTCAGCCAGTTCGAAGTCCCAAATTTGGACCTTTACCATGTCCTCCATCGTCGACGGTCTTGGCAAAACATGATGTTTTGGTGTGGTTTGAAATATGCGAATTGGCGCCCAATGGGGAATATGTGCCGGCGGTAAGTAGGGATTGCAATAAATCTGAATTTGTATTTAAAATTCAAACTTCTTTAAAACCATTTTCATTTATAGGTTGTTGAGCATAGCGATGATCTTCCTTGCCGTGGTCTATTCCTATTGCATCAGGGCATTCAACGTCGCATACGCATTACCATTGTCCATGAGCCAACACCTGAGGTGAAATGGAAGGATATACGAGAATTGGTGGTGGGACGCATACGCAATACTCCTGAATCTTCAGATGATGATGAGGATTCTTGCGTTTTGTCTTTGGGTCTATTCCCCGGTGAGGTACTTGAAGTACCTGGCGATGATCGTTCATTCTTTAGGTTTGAGGCTGCTTGGGATTCTAGTCTTCATAATTCGGCGTTATTGAATCGTGTATCACAGGGTGGTGAAACTGTTTATATAACTTTGAGTGCTTATTTGGAGGTGCGTTTACTTTTTCGCCATTTTTGACAGCGGAATTTCATATATAAACTTTCGTTACAGTTGGAAAATTGCGCACGTCCAGCTATTATTACTAAAGATTTAAGTATGATTATTTATGGTCGCGATGCTCGTACCGGTCCACGTTCTTTGAAACATTTGTTCTCTGGCCAATATCGCAATCCAGAGGCAAATCGCTTACCGGGTGTCTATGAATTGTCGTTGAGAAGAGCATCTGATGCAGGTAGTCCAGGTAGAAATTTTTAAACGTAGACGTTGTATTCGTTTTTGTTTTTTGTTCGAATTATGCTTCAATTTTGTGTTGGTGTTTAAGTAAAAGTTTACTTTTTAACACCCAATCTTTATTTTTCGTAATTGCTAATATCTTAACTAATTCTGTTCCTTTGCAATACTTGTCACGGCTCGTTTAGGTGTCCAACGCCGTCAACGTCGTGTCCTTGACACCAGCTCAACTTATGTGCGAGGCGAAGAGAACCTTCATGGCTGGCGTCCACGTGGTGATTCTCTAATTTTCGACCATCAATGGGAATTGGAGAAATTAACCCGCCTCGAAGAGGTGGGCCGTGTGCGCCATCTACTGTTGTTGCGCGAACGTTTGGGCATGGATACCAATCCAAATCCCACAACAAAAACCGAAAAGGATGTGTGTAATTTGGCCGCTAAGGCAGCAACCTCTCCCGTGCACATGGTGATACCGCCTTCGCCCCAGACTCCAGTTAAAGATACCCAACAAATGGTAGCGGAACGTGAATACAATGAGAGAGAAAAGGAGCTAATGAACAAATTTTTGAAATTAATGCAAGGTAGTCATAAATTACAATTGTATGATAAAGTGTAGCATCGAATTAACATTTTTTATACTTCTAGGGCGCTACAACAAAACGGAGGACAATGACCAAACACAGTCAGATGCTTCGCCCAGCGATGAGGGCTGTGCCGATATGACAGTCAGCTGTATATCCAGCAATTCTATAGAGTAAGTAGGAAATTTGCTAACGACTTGTGAAGGTATAAGCAATGAACAGTAGTTATCCTGATGTTAATGTTCAGCCCGTTGGTTGCAACTTTTAACACAAGGGTGGTATAAAACGGGATTACAAATTGGTTTTAGAATCTACAGCATAAACGATTTGCGTGCGTTCAATCCAAATATAAACTTGGAAGTACGTAAATATCATTTTTTATACATATTTGAGGTCACCTATTACAAAAAACGATGGCATCAGAAATTAGAATTCGTTACATGAAAGCTTTACATATCTCTCTACATGTACAAGAATTTATTCAGCCGCTATACTTCTGTGACACTTTCTATCCAAAGCGAACAGGCGTCATAAGTTGTAAAGCACATCCTTTCCTTACAAGTAATTTTAAAATTTTAAAGTATTATATTTTTCGTCTACGATATTATTCAAATTAGAAGATAAAATATGGCTTTTGATAGAACAAATCTTATTTTGTAAAATCCAATAAGAAAGTTTTTGAAATCCTTGTTCGTCCAAGGGATTTCGTGCCGCGAAAACACTTCTGACACATCTAGAGGTAAAAGTGGGAAAACACCCTTTTTTTTGCAATACGTTTGCGCCCCTTCTCTTCTTTTATACCGCGGCTTATAAAAGTACAACTCCTCTTTCCTGGAAGCTATATTAACATTTTCGGACATAATTTTTCGTCTACGAATAATAGGAAAACTGGGAACTGATGTGAAGGTTTTATATGAGTCTCGCTTTTATAGCCTTACCCATGGTGTGCCACCACACACGTGCTGTTTTCCATCATTTACTTTTCTTTCTTGGTTATGTGTTCTTTCTTTCTTCTAGCGACAGTAAGCGCCCCTTTGGATTGGATTAGCCAAACTACCAGAGATTGGAAGTAGACCCCTTGGAAAAGCTTCCTCAGGGCCCACTCCCTCACTCGGCCAAAGTACCTTTGTAGTCACTTGGTATGAAGTGAGCTACCTCCCGGGTAGGAGTTGAGGCAATCTAGGAATACCTCTGATAGACATGAACAGTGTTTTCTAAGCTAATACCTTCCTTCACCAACGCGACATGAAGCAACACAAAAGCACTGAAAACACTTGTTCGGGCAACCACAGCCAGCACGATGCTTCCACTAGGGGTCCAACACCACTGACCAGGAAGGAACAATGTTCCTTGGGCCCCTGGTCACACGTGCTACCAGAAGAGAAGAACCCTCTGGTCTGGATTTCGCAGGCAAGCTACTCCAGTTTTGCTTTATCATACCTTGCATGGAACTGGTAATCCATAATCTACGGCATAGATTTTCAATGTCCGAGGAGAGAATATCAACACAGCAAAGCACACCATGTTCCTATCATAGTTCATTAACCAGATCTCTCTGGTCACACAACTATATTTACGGAAAAGATAAATCTTCTGATACCTTCCGACGGCTTCTCTATGTCCGCACCTGTTGCCAGGATGTGTCTTGTTTAACTATGACTCTCCCTTTTACTTGGTTTTCGAAAAACGAGTTCCAAGATCAGTTTGATTTCATATTATAGGTGAATCCCAAGACATAATCCACCTTTTCCTAGGGCGCCTGGCACAAGGCCACACTACTTTGTTTTTGTACGCAAGCATCATACCCTTTGCCTGCTTAATTACAGGATCGGGTAGAGAGGCGTTTTAGGGGTAAGCGGTACAAAGCATCCTAGGAAACTCCCGCCTACCCACAGGAAAAATGGGAAATCGGAAATAGTTATTTCCCCATATTTTTAGAGTTGTGTAGTAATTTATAAAGATTGTATGTTATAGAATCAACTCAAACCTTCTGCAATATTAGAAATAGAAATTCTGAGGCCAAGTTTGAAATCATCTCTTCAAAATCATTTGGGGAAGAAAAGCTCTACTCCAAAGTCTGAAGCCTTGTGTTAAGGGTTTACAAATTTTCTATATTATTACTGTTCATTGAGCTTATACCACCTTCTTCTGAAAGGGAGCAAAAGCCTTTTCTTAAACAAAATAAATCTCAACTCAAAACCAAAACAAAATGATTTGTCTTTCATTTTATCTTTGTCAACATTTTCTTTTTCATATTTGTATGTATTAAAAAAAAAACTCTTATTTGGTTACTACGTATTAGACGAAGGTAAAATTTTCTCTTTATTTTCGTTTTATATTTACTTTTTTAAACGTTAAATTTTGTTCTATGACACACACACACACAACTTTCCCTTAAACTTGGCTTTGATTTTAGTTCCTTTCTATTTTTGGTTCTGTAGCCTAACGATGAATTTGTCTTACTCAAAATTAACTGCTTCAAATTTCCTAAACTACTACTAAACTACTAATACTACTACTACTACTACTACTATGTTTTTAAATGTTCTAAACGTTTTTGGAAAAATTTGTCTGATACAAAATTATTAAGCTTAGTTCGTTTGTAATTTTGTTTTCGTTTAGATTATGTTCTCCTGATCGTGCTGATGCTCCCAATGGCTGGGAGGCTCCTGCTCCGGCTACACAACCAGCTCTCCCCCTACGTTTGTATGTACCCGAGTTGGAAGAGATACGCGTTAGTCCTGTGGTAGCACGCAAGGGTTTGTTGAACGTCTTAGAACATGGCGGTTCAGGTTGGAAGAAACGCTGGGTGGTAAGTATTTGGTTGACGGAAAATTATGTGATTTCTGATATATATCAAACTATAATGTTTATTTTTTAATTAATTTTTAGATTGTCCGTCGCCCTTATGTTTTCATTTATAAATCCGAAAAGGATCCTGTGGAACGTGCTGTCTTGAATTTGGGCACAGCTCAGGTAGAATGTAGTGAGGATCAAGCAGCCATGGTTAAAATTCCAAACACATTCAGGTAATTTCTTTAAGTTATTGGATACTTTAGGAAGTTAAACCGCATAACTACTTCCATTCTTGTCATTTATTTTTCTGACTTTTTCCGAATTCAAACTGAAATTCCTGCAATCTCTTAAGTTTATTTAATTCCTGCAACTCAATCAATTCCTATAACTTCCTTAACTTCTACAATTGCTTGTGTTTATGCATTTCCATTTATTCATCACATTTCTGATATTCATACAAATCCTCGATTTGTTTCATGATTTGTTGAACTCCTTCGGTTTCTGCAAATTTCTTCAATTCGTTGCAAAGCGTTCAATTTTTGCAATTAATTGAGTTCGTTTGATTCTCTTAAATCAATAATTCTTTCAATTCCTACAGTTATTCAAGTCCTTCAATTCATTCAATCTATTCAATTTCTGTAATTTCATCAAGTAAATTTCTGTAACTCCTTCAATTTTTTCCACAGAATAATCATTGATTAGTAGGTTCCCTTCAAGTAATCTAAAATCAGAGATTTGCATAACATTTGTCAATGCGCAAGACCTCTTCTTCCCATGTTGTTTACTCGAAAAACCCCATATTGTTCAATTTCCTCGATTTCTACAATTCTCATTCAATTCGTACAAAGCTTTCAATATTTACAACTAATTAATTCCGTTCTTTCGATTCCTTTAAGTTATGTAATTTCGGCCATTCATTCGATTTCAATTACTTCAAATTCTGCAATTAATTCAATTCTTTGCATTTATTATATTCCTTCAATTCCTTCAACTGCTATGATTCATGCTTTTCATTCGTTTCCTGCAATTCGCATTTCTTTTAATTCATGCAGTTTCTTCACTACCGGAAATTCCTGCAATTTTTTGCAATTGATTCAATGCCAAGATTTCCGTTAGTTTCTGCAACTCATTCCGTTCCTGTAATTCGTTTACTTTATTCGATTTCCTTGATTTTCTAAATTTTTTTAATTCTTGCAAATCATTGGATTTAAAGAATTCCTTCAAGTCCTGCAAAGATTTCGGCCACCGAAATTCGTTCAATACCTTCAACTACTTTAATTTCGCATTTCTTTTAATTCATGTAGTTTCTTCACTACCGGAAATTCCTGCAATTTTTTGCAATTGATTTAATGCCAAGATATCCGTTAGTTTCTGCAGCTCATTCCGTTCCTATAATTCGTTTACTTTATTCGATTTCCTTGATTTTCTAAATGTCTTTAATTCTTGCAAATCATTGGATTTAAAGAATTCCTTCAACTCCTGCAAAGATTTCGGCCACTGAAATTGATTCAATACCTTCAACTACTTTAATTTCAGCAACACATGCAAACACTTCAATTCAATCGATTTCTTCAAGGCTTATAATTCTTGCAATTCGTTTGATTTATGTAAATTCATTGAATTCTTTCAATTTCTGAAATTATTTAAAAAATTATAGCAACTCTTTAATTCCGGCAATTTCCACAATCCCCTTAATATCTACAATTCCTACAGTTGGGGCAATTCATTCGATTCCTGTAATCCTTTCAATTTCTTCAAACCCTGCAAATCATTTAAACCATTCAATTTCTGCAATTCTTTAATTCCTACAAAGACCTCAATCCATGGAATTCTTACTGTTTATTTAATCCATTAAACTTTTGCAATTCCTTTAAATCTTACAAAGGCAAAAGACTTCAATTCTTTCCACACATTGAATTCATTGGATTTCTACAATACTTTTAACTCCTGCAATGCATTCAATTCCTTAAAATCCTGTAAATTCCTTCAACTTCTGCCGTTCATTACAATTCTTCAATTCAATTTATGAAAGAGATTTAAAGCTTACGTTTTTCAATTTGCAGCGTGGTTACCAAACACCGTGGCTATCTTTTACAAACCTTGGGTGACAAAGAGGTTCATGATTGGTTATATGCCATCAATCCATTGTTGGCTGGGCAAATCAAGTATGTGATACAAAAACCTCATTCTGCTTTATATTTTTGGTATTAAATGTTTGACCTTTTTCAGATCTCGTTTGGCCCGACGCACACAGGAGACCGCCTCACAGACCGCTTCACAAATCCAGGCTACAATCGCCACAAATAATGGTAGTAATAATAAATGAGATACGATTACGATGGAATCCGTTTTAGTATATTAGATCCCCCTCACGTACACCTAATTTCAAATTCAAAACTAAGAATTATTCAGCAGCAAACAAACCTTAAACATAAAGTGCAATATTTTCTAAAAAAAAAAAATCTACAACAACAAGAGCAACTAGTAACAGGTGCAAGGATTGAAGAACGTTAAAGGGACTCTTATTCAATTTATATACTCCCCCCTTTCGAACAAAGGATACCGGATTCCATCGATTATAAGAACAAATATTTGAAATGAAAAAATGCAGGCATTGATTGTTTACATTTATATTTAAAACCAAACAACAAGAACAACAAACAATTGCAATTAATATATAAAGAAATTATAAAAAAACAAATTTATCTATATATGAAAATAATATTATTAAGTTCAAAAAATAAGAGGATGAAAAATTGTATTTTAAAAAGAAGAAAGAAAAATAATACATGAAATCCCTTACATTATTTATAAATCAATCTATAAATGTTTTCAAAAAAAAAAAGAAAGAAAAAAATGAAAAGAACAAGAGTATATTAGTATACATAAAATCAAGAAACAACCAAAAACTAAACTTGATGTAATGTATTTTCCCCTCCATCCCCAACTTTTCTTCTACATAATTTATACGTATAATTTCTTGTCCGAGATTCAAACAATATCTATATTAAAAAAAATAAAAACAAAAAAATATTGCAAGAAGTAAAAGAAAAAAAATTCACTTGAAACTTGAAGGAAATCATAATTTTTAAATTTAAGCTAAAAGAAATCAAGAGATTTTCAATATTTATTATTACTATAATTGTGAAAAAAAAAAACATATTATTACATATAAAATGCTTTATTGTTGATTGTATTTGGAAAATAACGTAGAAAGAGGAGGAGGAAGTAGTCGCAGCAGTAGAAGTTTTAAATATTGCTAATTGATGATATTATAATTTATGTATGTATGTATGTATTACTTATAGTTGTGTGGAAAATAATAGCAGTGTAGTTAAAGACAATAGAAAATTTACGAAAATGTGACTGTATTGGGAAACCTAAAACTTTTTCCAATAATTTGTATTATAAATGGCAAATACTATTATTAAATTTCCCAAAATGTAGTAGTATTTTTTTTTTCAGTTATAGTTTACAATGAGTTTTTAAGATTTTCGTGTGTAAAAGTATAGAATTTTAAGATGTACTGAAATATTTCAGAGAAATAATTTTAGTAGTCATATATTCTAATATCCGAGTATCTCAAAATTATAGAATTTTACTTAACCATGACACGATGGTTAATATAAGTATCTAAGGCACATAAGATCATGGATCCAAAGTGGCTGTTCCATCGTTCGTTTTGGCCTTATTTTCGGGCATTTGATGCCTAAGGAATTCTTTTTAATTGATGTCTGGATTCGTCGTTAAATTATAGGCCTCGCCCAGTGATAATAAAAATCTATAGTAAAAATGACTTTCAAAAGAAGTTTAAACTATAATATAAGTATAAAGATTTGTGTAGCTTTCAAAAATCTATAAGATCTAATAAGGTGATATTTTGCATTCTATATTATTTCCGTTATTGTTATAGTTCTGTGCAAGTACTCTGCAATCACGATTAGGTCGTAATCAGGAAATAGTCGAGCGTTGGAAATTGATTTTTCTGAACATAATAGCAAATCCTTTTTAAAATGTTAATATTTAATGGATAAATCGTTGGAACGTTGCAAACATATACTACCATGCTTACTGTTCCATAAACAGTACTAGCTTGTTATGACGATGAACGTCTTAGTGCCGCCGAAAATCTTTGATTCAGTGTAATTTTGTTTGTATGAAAATTACATGAGAGCTAAAGTAATTTTCCACAAAGCAGGCAACAATGTAAAGACTTGGGACCTTTGTTTTTTTTACGAAGAAACTTTAAAATAAAGGGACATTAGTCGTTAGAAGGGAAGGGAAGTGAACATGGACCTTTTCCTCAAATGTCCACTGCGAGAATTCTCGAAAATTTATTCTCTAGGATGAAAGATGAAATGTTTCAAGAAACGTTTTTGAGAAGAACTTCTGAGTGAGTGACACATAAAAGGTATTTCTTCGAAAGGAGACACTGCGAATTTAAGAAAAAGGACATTTTGACTACATAGCGGAAAAACTGACTGGATGCCAGTTTCTGCTAACGAAACAAAATGTTTTGAAGACAAAATTCTATGTGAAAGCCATATTGAAAAACTCTTTACCAACATTTATTTTCTGGTGTAAATATTTTGATTAGGAGTCTCTATAGTGCAAGCTATCTAGCTAAATAAAGAAGCAATATATGACTCCTGATTCTAAAGATAGTGTATTGCTTTATACATTCATTCAGCAACCATGAGTCAAAGCAATTATAGTAGCTTTATATTCGAAATGATTGAGGAAATTTTTCACTTGTTTTGAGGGATAATTTCCATAACTTACGCCTTAGCCCGGTAGCATCTTAGATTGCCTTCCCGATATAATAGCTTATAAAGCTAGGTTGTAATTGCTGTAAAGAGTGGCTAATTCGTTACTGAATCCTTGACTTAGGAACAATAAACTGATTGTGAAACAGCGCTTTCAAATTAAGCGTGTACTACATAACGACTAGTCATAAGAAAAGTGTATGTGAAGACACTTCTTATGGGGAAATGTGGCTATGAACTTTCTTCTAATGTAGAAAAATGTCTATGAACCCGTTTTTTATATAGAGAAGTGTTTTGTCAAGTGTTTTCATATAAAGATGAAGGCTATATTGATTCTAGTCATTAGAGAAGTATATATGAAGTAAATTTTCATAAGGAAATCTGTCTATGAACCTTGTTTTTATGTAGAAAAGTGTCTTTGATCCAATTTTTATACAGTGTCTGTGGACATATTCTAAATATAGAATAGAGTATATGAAGATTCCTTTCGATCGAGATGTTACCTTTTCATACAGAAAAGTACTTATGAAAATACTTTTTATGGGAAATTGTTGATATTGGAGACATTTTTCATGTAGCTGAATATCTCTGAAGGTATTTTTCATAAGGAAATTTTGTATGAATACACCTTTTATGTAGAACACAATGTTCTTTTTTTTATATATTTTATATTTATTTTTTCTATAAAAACTCTTCTTCTCGTGTAGGAAAGTTTGTGAGGACTTATTTCTCATGAAGTCAATTTTCATACAGAAAGTAGTCTATGAAGACACTTTTCTTATAGAAATGCGTCTGTGAACACTCTCCGCATACTGAATTGTGGTTATTGAGATATGTTTTATATGAAAAAGCGTCTATAAAGACATTGTCCATATAGAGAATATAGAAAAATTGTCAGTGATGACATTTTACATAAAACAAAGCGTCTGTGATAACTCTCTATGTACAGAGAAGTGTCTATGACGATATTTTGCCTATAGATAATTGTGTATGAAGACATTTTTCATATAGAAGTATCTATAAAGAAAACATATTCATATACCTATAGAAAGTGTCTATGATAACTTTCACATAAGTATATATGTGAAAAATATCTGTGGATGCAGTTTTCATATAGAAAATGTCTTTGAAGATGTCTTTGATATAGAAAGATATCTATAAAGATACGTTTCATATATAAACTTAATATTATTATTATTACTTATTTTGCCTGTGATGGTACTTTTTTTTTTTGTATAGATGAAATAGTCTAAGAAGACACTTTTTATTATAGACAAATATCTATGATGATGCTTCTCATATACAAAAAAAAAAACGTCTTTGAGAATACAGTTTGTGTCCGCAATGAAATTTTTTGTGTAAAAAAGTGATCAGTGTCAGTGATGATTTCGGCAATTCACTGTCAGAAATATGTTGGAGTTTTCTTATGTGTGGACCTTAGTGACTTATATGAGTATCGTTATAGTATTTTGCTGCCAAAATCACATTGATTCCGTTCCCAATTCATGTATACTGCTATTATTTAAAACACAACTATTTGCAGAATTTCGTTTGTTCTCCTTCATTCTGGTAAATTTGCAATTCAAATTAAATTTTGTTATATATAAATATACCTACCAATTCCATATTAACTATTATATAAATATTTATGCTATTTTTAATTGTAAATAGTTTCATTTGATCCCTTAATTAATTATGTTTCCTTTGTTGAATGTAAACATCAATTTTCTCCCTTTTAAAAATATAATACAATACATGGCTATACGCATATATATATATATGTATATATATACATATACAAATGTATTTAAATGTTTTGATATTATTTACTCGAAATGCATATATGTAGTATGTCTTAATTTATGTACGTAAAAGATTTTAGTTTATTATTCATTGTCTTTCGAATGGATCAATCGCGCTCTCTCAAGGATTTTTTTTGTTCTAGAAGAACATTTTTTGGTCTTGTTATACACGAGGTCCACGTCCAGGCGGCTAAGGAAATCTTGAGAATCATAGGATCTTGTCTCAGGCAAAGATTCGGCCGATGTCACGCCAAAGGCTTTCTCAGCTGCTTGGGCGGGGACCTTAGAGAACTTCAGGTTTTCAGTTTTAAGCTAAATATATTTATGAATATTTTGCTAAACCATAAAGGATAACTATAAAATTATTGACGAAAACACAAGAATTCTTAAGAGAACTAAAAAAGAACAAGAACAACAGCAACAACAACAACAACAAAATAGTATTATTACCAATAAAGAGCAACAAAAAAAAAATATAAAATAAAATACTGAAATACCGAGAAAAACAAGCGTGAAGAAAAGAAAATACTATTTATATTTATTATAAAACTATATACAATAATTATTTAATGAACTACAACAACAACAACAGCAACAAATCCAATAAATTGATGTTTGAGAAAAAAGTCGTAAAATTTCACTACAACACAACAAACAAAAAGGAATAATTTGAGAACATGAAGAACGAAATAAAAAGAAGAAGCGAAACCACAACAAGTAGTATTAGAAAAAGCAAATAAGTAAATGTAGTATCAGACGACGACTATGATGATGATTACGATGATGGTGATGATGATGATGATGATGATGACGATGATCATTATGAAATAACTCGAAAAAGATAAATGGAAAATAATAGACCAGTAAAGAAATATAACTAAAAGAAAACCAGTGTATAATCATTAAATAAATTAAATAAATAAAGTAAATTAATTAAATAAATACAAAAAAAAAAAAAATTGTAGTAAATTTATCTTATACAGAGTGGGCCATATGAATGTAGGCGATTTAATTCTTCAATTTCTCGGTAACGCGCGGCGCGGGGTGGCGGGGGGATATGTTGTTCGCTGCGCCGCTTCCTGGAAATTTAGTCGCCATGGAGCCGTACACGGGAGTGCAGCGTGCATTTTGTGTCCGAGCGTATTACGAAAACAATAAATCAGTGATTACTGCACGACGTTTGTATCGGCATGAACACGGTTTACACGATTTAAGTGAAGTTCCAAGCGCCAATGTGATACGAAAATGGATCAGAATGTTCGAAACAACCGGCTCAACAGTACCAATTACGGTTCGTGGTCGCCCAGTTTCTGCAAGATCAGCCGACATTGTGGAGCGTGTTCGTGTTTCAGTTCAGCGAAATCCGTAACAGTCAACACGTAAGAGAAGTCAGTCTTTGGATGTCAAAAGAACAACTTTACGACGAATTTTGAAACGTGATTTGCATTTGAACACTTATAAGATTCAGATAGTCCAAGAATTAAAACCCGATGACGCCAATAACCGACTTAACTTTGTCAATTTGATGCTAGAGCGGTTCAACAATTTCAACAACGTGATTTTTGGTGATGGGGCCAATTTTCACCTTAATGGCCATGTGAACAAGCAAAATTGTCGGTTCTGGTCCGAGACTAATCCCCGACGCTTGCATGAACGTCCACTTCACAGCCCTAAGCTTGTCGTGTGGGCTGGGATAACGTCAACCGGTATTATTGGACCATACTTTTTTGAGGACGAAAGAGGGCATGCGATGACGATTAGAGCGAACAATTATTGCAACATGCTAGCAGACTTTTTGGTGCCAGCTTTGCAAGAACTTCAAGGCAATACCTCGAGGAAGTGGTTTCAACAGGATGGGGCCACATGTCATACGGCTAGGGTATCCATAGAGCTGCTGAAAAATGTTTTTTCCTGGAAAACTCATTTCGAAAAGGGGGGATATTGAATGGCCCCCACGTAGCCCCGATCTCTCTCCATGCATTTTTTTTTCTATGGGGCTACCTCAAATCGGTAGTCTACGAGAATAATTCGACCAATTTAGAGCAGTTGAAGAGGAACATTATTCAGGAAAGTAACAAAATACCGAGAACAACTTTTCAACGAGTTTTCCAAAATTTGCGACTTCGGTTCCAAGAGTGTGAAGCAGCCGAGGGAAACCATTTGGACAACATTATTTTTAAGTATTAAAAATTCCCATGCTTCTACTTTTTAAAAATACAAATATATTTTTTTTTATGTTTCGGTGGTTTTTTTTAATTGAATATTTGAACCGCCAACACCCTTGTGGCCCACCCTGTATTATCAATTTGTAATATCTTGCCCAGACTTATTTAGTAGATTTATCTACAACAGCGAACAAAACAAATTCAAGCTGTTATTATTTCAAAATTATAGGAGCTTACACTCATTTTTTGGAAAAGAACGAATGGATTGTGGGGAATCTTAAATTTTCTTGCCGTTATTATCTGTCTGACAGTTACTTATGAAACTTGTTTCCATAGGCACTTTTCTTTTAGAAGTTGTTCTATATAAAAAGCACTTTCACGCTTTCTCAAAATGAATAGAATTTACAATAGATATTTTTCTATATGAAAAGAGACTTCACAGAAAATTTTCTACTAGGAAATTTCCTTCATAGATGTTGTTTTTTTTACGAACAGTGTGTTGACAGACATGTTGTTGTAAGAAAAGTACCTTCACTGAAATTTTCATTAGTAGCAAGTTTATTGAGAATATTATTCATAGATACTTTTCGCTATGAAGAATATCTTCATGAACATCTTTCTCTGTGAAAAATGTATATAAATGCCAAAAATGTGATTTTTATGTCAAAAGCGTCTTAGACACTTCTTTAGAGTCTTCTACATAAGAAGTGTTTTCATATGCGCTCTTCTATATGAGAACTGATGATTTTTATATGGAAAATATATTCACTGTTGAGCATCTTTTTACAATTTCTTTAATTTTCTTGTATTCAATAAATAAATCGAAATGTGTAATTTGACGCAAATTCGTTGTTTGTTATTAATTTATGTATTAGCTCGTGTATTTCCGGTTGAAATAAAACATTTATTCGTTAAGTTCAGCCAGAATCCCATATCATAGACATATTTTTAAAATATTGAAATATTAGTAAGTATTAATGGTTTGTATATTTGTTGTTACCCTTTGATTCTCATTTCAGGCTATACAATTTAAATAATATCCTTGTTGTTCAATTGCAGATCTTTAGACTGAATCTATTCGCTAATGCTGAGGGATTTTTTTTAGTAAGTAAAATCGGAGAGCACGAAGTCTTGTCTGAAACTTTTTCGACAATTATGAGTAGGATAATTCTTAAAGCAATAAAGTTGTAACATTTAATCAAAGGGTCAATTACAGGACCTTCCTTCATATTGTTAAGAGGGAACCCGTAAAAACTCACCTTTTTGAATGCACAAAGAGGCTCCATGCTTTTGAGTTTGCCAAAGATTGTTTACTGTTGCTAAGTTAATACATAAAGCATAGTGTTTTATCATGTAATATCTAAGGAGTTTTTTGTTTTTTGTAGCACATACAACTTTTTTTTATTAATTGAAACAAAACATTTGCGAAATTTAGTTGCTTATATTTAATTCAAACCTGCACCATATATAAATCGTGTAACTTTCTTTCATGAATATATACAAGTCTATATAAGGGGTGTCTCAACAAGAACGCAATATTGAATTGTTTACTCTGGCCCTCCACATTCATTTCTTCAATTCTAGGCACGAAAAGACAGGTTATCATTTCACGATACCGAACACCATTGACTGTTTGCGCTTGGCATGCCTCATTTTCATAAAAAAGGTCCAACGATTCCTCCAGCCCAAAATCCACACCACACGTTGAGGATGCATTTGCTTCTCGTGAATCCCTCAAGGATTTTCCTCACCCCAAATGCGACAATTCTGCCTATAGACGAAGCCATCAAGATGAAAATGGACCTCGTCACTGAATATGATTTTATCGGCAGAATCAGCATTTTAATGTTGTCTCTCCAATACCCAATTAAAGAACTCCATTCGCTGTCCATGGTCAGCTGACTTCAGTTCCTAAATCAATTGAACTTTTTATGCATGAAGATGCAAATCTTTCATCAAAATTCGCTGCATAGTGGGTTTGGAGATACCAATTTGCTGAGCTCGTTGTCGAATTAAGGTGGATGGAGTTTGAGCGACATCATCACGTACAGCTGCGACATTTTCGGTCGATCGACCTGGTCAAAGGCGCGTTGTTGTCTTTACATCACTAACAGACTCAGTTTTGGCAAATTTATTTATTAATATCTTTACAGTTGACTCTTTTGGAGGGTTATTGTGACCCCAAATTGATCGCAATTTGCGAACTGTAACCGCAAAACTTTCACCATTTTGGTGAAACTATTTCACAATGAGAATGCGTTGTCCATTTTTACTAACCTCGTACCTTCTACTAGCAAGCAATAACGATTGTTCAAACGTCAAACAATGGCACTTCAAATGGCGCCAAATTTAAATTTTGCGTTCTTGTTGGGTCACCCTTTACATATCCACAAATAGGGTTAAATTTTATTAAATCGGTCTGTTTGTTTGTGTCATCATCTTTAAGGCTTTGCACCCGGGAATGAATGCAACGATTTGTTTCCATATTTTGATTCGATGACCCAAAACGAGAGTATAATTTTGCGTATTTTTTTTCACCACTTGAAGTAAAATTGAAACCTAAAGCATTTTCAATTCTTCAGAGAGAAAAAGGTTTGGACCTGGTAATATTCACGATATTGTTGAATTGAAATTTTCCAAATGAAACCAAAATTGTTGATAAATGAAATGTCTCATAAACTAAGCAAGAATCGAAATAGTTTATGGTTTCGTTTCAGATGAACAAAACAGATTCAAAATTATTTTATGATTCTGCATGAGCACGAACTTTTTCCTGTTGCAGAACCTACACCAAGGTATATTCATACATTTCTCTCCTCCGTTTGGGTCCGCAACATTTAGGTAATTGTATGTGAAATTCGTATAGCTAAAACACTGAATAGTAGAATCTTGGAATTGGTTGTCGGAATCAGTGTTAATATTATCTATAATTTTGATTCGGTTATCTGAAGCAGAATAAAATCAAAATCCTTGACTAGAATATAATAATTTCAAGGGCAAAAATTGCGGTTGAAAACTTTTTTTCTGTGCTAATTTTTATTTTTATTTTTAATTTTATCTTTATTTCTAATAAAGGGCTCACCAGTTTGATTTAGAACCTATAGGCATGGAAAAAAGCTTCGTTAGGAACCAATTCATTGTCTTTTAAAACTTGGGATCAAATAGCTTTTTTGTTAATTGTTTGCGGTGTATGGTTGAATAAAAGTTTTTGCTCTAATACTTGTTTTGCATATTCCGATAGAAATAAAAAACTTGAATATATGTACGATTCAAAAAAATCCCTTCGCTTGCGTTTTGTGGGCACAAAAAGCTTTTGTTGCCTCCATTTTTTTTTTGCATAGTTCAACGAAAGCTCTAAATACCAACGACATATTCGCTTTGCTTTCACATTTCCTCTGTTCAACTAAAATTTCTAAACAAATTTTGGCAAAAGGTTCTGTATTTCAATGCAGAAAATACGCGTAGGCAAACGAACCTCCTCTCAACTGATAGACAGCTTTCAAATTAGCCGTTAAAGCTGTATCTATTTGAACACACAATTTTAAGGGCCTGGCTAAAATTGCGCCTCTCTCATAAGCCGTACATGCGCAAGCTATCTCTTTGATAGATAAAGAAATATATCAAGAGAAATTTATTCTCTCTGGACAAAAGTGGTGTGGGAAGATAATCGCCAGATGGCGTTGAAATAGCGCAGCGGATAAAAATTCCCCCTTTGGAATGTTGAGTGAAATGAAAATGTCGTTATTGTAATATATTTATTTGCAACTATGTTTATTTACTGCCAAAACCTATAGTAATAAATAAATAATAATAGATATATACAAATGCTAATAAATAAGTGGCGACAATTACAATGGCAGCGATTTGATGTTTACTCTCTTTCCACATTTTAATCTGATTTGAGGGAAATGATTTAGAAATTTAGTAAAATTATTGCGACATATGATATGACTGGCCCGTTATTTGCAAAGACAATAGAAACGTAAAGACCAATTATTTTTCTGTGGAGTTAATTTGTTCGCCTTTCAACGTTTATTCAAGAGCGTAATTTTCTGTAGACCCAAATTTTTTAGAAGCTCTTGCAAAGATTTATGAACAGTAAACGGCCACTCCAGCTAAACTAATTAAGAATTACGAAATTCACATTGGGATTTTCAATAAGCCGAAACTGAAATATAAAAACACTTCAGATCCATTTGTAATTTTATTTTGCCAGAGTAGCAAAACTGATGCGAAGAATCTCCTCTTTTGTAAACTTTAAGCCCGAGAAAACTAACAGTCTTACATCTTCACCCAAACATTGCCATTGTCTAAAGTAAAGGGAGAATAAGGATATGTTGATTTCTTACAATACTCGCATCTCTTTCTTGATTACTAAATACTTTTTTTTTAATATATAGTCTTTTTTATTTGCCACTATTTTCGAAGAAAAGCATGTAACTTTGTTTTGTTTCTGTATTTAAATATAAATGAACGTTGAGAATGTTGTGAATTCGTTCCCGTTTCACTTGAATTCGTTTTAATAATTTAATGTACTTCAGAGCGATCTCTTGCTCTCCTTCTAGAGCTTTGCTGATATTTCCATTACTTCTGATTAGCCACAGTGTTAACTCTTTCCTCTACCTTGGCGATTTCTTTATTGATAGTTTCCAGATTTTGTGCAAAAGTCTCCTGTACCGAGTGCAACAATTCTTTGTTGTTCACCAGGGAGGTGGTAATGGTTGTCTGTTTCTCTTCAATTTCGGCGATGATTTTAGCAAAGTTCATAGCTGTAATAATAGATATTTCAAATTTATTAGAAATTTATTACAATTAGAAATTATTTATTAAAAAGAACATTTTTTTTCTTCGGCGCCGAAGGACAATCAATTCGTTTTATGTGATTCTGGTGATGGAAATTTCGAATATGGGTCAATTTAAAGCTTTTGAGATTTCATAGAAGGAAATTAAAAAAAAAAAAAACATTTTTCTATTTTTGGCTCTCCAGAATGAAGGGAGAAAATGAATGACAATGTTCGGATAAGAAACATCTTTGGCTACAAACCGGATGAACAATGCAGAAAATTTGCAAACAACAAACGTTTGGGTTGTGGAATTTCGATGAAAAATTAGCGATATGTGTTGCTAAAAAAAGTGAAACCGAAACTAAAAAACATTCCCAATACGTGGCAAGTAAGTCTAGTGATCATTTTGGAAATTTCTTGTCATAATCTGATACAATTCGAACAATGTCTGCTATAACGGTAGAAATCGAAAACCATTAAAAAAAAACCATTACAAATTAACCTCGCCTAGCAATAACTGGAGTCATGGATGGAGTCATCGAAAGTATTCGTATGGTGAAATGAAGCGAATATTTTGTGTCAATACGGTGCACCTCTAACATCTTATTTATATGTCTGATAACGCCCTAAATGCTCTCGGGATGCATGACAATTGTATATAGATTCTGTAGGTAGCTATTAGGGATGACATCAGCTTTGAAATATAACTGCAATGATCTTAAGAAAAAGATCAGTAAGGTGACGAATTTTATAACCTTCTGAACGGATAAATATTACTGCAACTGAAAGTACGCAGCTCACTACAAAAAAGAGAGTTCTTAGGGACACAAGGGTTTCAAGTTGTAGAAAAAGGATTGCACTAGAAATTATGTTGAAGTTATCGCGATAATTATACCCAACTTTGTGCAGAGCAGACAAATTTTACCTATTCATGAATATGCCAAGATATAAATGGATTGTATGCGAGTGCCAATACTAAGATAAAATTATACAAAGTTTATATACCGCCTGTGTCATATGATTCAATAACTGTCGATCAAACGTCAACTTCCTGCTCCTTGTTGAAGATAATTGAATTGAACTAGAATAACCTGCCATAGATGACGATTAAAGGGTACTGATAATACTTGTTTATGTACGGTCAAAGAAAACGCATTTATCAGAATATTTGACAGTTGCTTCAGCTCCTCAAATAAAGAAATATTCACCACATCGATCCCCATTTGCCCCGGCCTTTGTAGGCTAAACAATTAGCAAGCGGGGGAAAGAAGATTGAGCGAGGATACACGATTTTCTATTTCAGACATTAGCTGACGTCTTACTGATGTTTGGGAAGGACGAAAACCGTTTTGTTACTAGTTTTTGTATTACTGCTGAATGAAAACTCGAAATAAGACCCAACTATTTGTGAAAGGTAGCATAACTTGCGAATGGTGCAGTGAAATAATTGGCAATCGGTAACAAAAATCTCTTCTATCGCCATCTCAAACATTGTATATCGACATAGCACGCGCATAAATATGGCGGCCCATTAAGAAGTGTATGAATTGGGATGATTCCTGCCCTCACCTAACAATTACCAACGTAACTTCTTTATCTATATATATAAAAATCAATTGCTGTGCGTTAGTCTCGCTAAAGCTCGAGAACGGTTGGACCGATTTGGCTCATTTTGCTCTTAAATTATTGATAGAGTATTCCGGAAGGTTTAAAAGGTTTTATTTGAAGTGATAGATGGCGTTGGAGATGAGATTTTTGCAAAACAACGTTTGCCGGGTCAGCTAGTTTTAAATAAATATTTAGTAAAAAATTATTAAAAAAAAAGAAAAGAAAAAATGCTGAAAAGGTCGAATTGTTTCGCACCTAACCATTATAGAACATAACCTGAATGTGACTATGATACGCATTTGTGTTTGATGTCAATCCTCTAGCTAAAGTTGACCAGCATCTATTGTGTTTTCAGTAGACACGCGGATGAACTCTGAATTTTATGATAATCAGTGTTAATGACTAGTTCTAGCTGTTACAAATGGAATAATGAATTTAGTATATCCTCTATTCAATGGCGGAGGACACAAAAATAACTCACTTGCTGTCTCCACCAGAATATAGGTCGCCAGATTGTGCAAGGCCAAGGTATAAGAAGAAAAAAAACGATTCTAAAAATTAAACTCTACATATTTGTTCAATAGGGCACTTATACAATATTTCTAGACCAGGATCAAAATAAAAATGAGTTAGAAAATACCGCGAAAGGAAAAATAAAAAAGGGCTATCGAGTTCCACAGGCTAAATTATCTCAGAATTGGATAGATTATGTCTGCTGTGGGGAATGTGTTTCAACTGCATATTAGTCAATAATGCAAGATGGTGGTGAGCTTTATACCTTTTTCAATCTATAGTACTTTTGATGCAAACTCATTTCTTCTTTCTTATGTGATCACTGTCAACTTACTGTCTACAATGGCCGTAGCACCGATTCACGTCATGTTGTATCAGGTATACCAGGTATAAGGATCAATTTTAGGGCCGCTTTTACTTATAATGTATGTCAATGAACTCTTCGCTTCGTTTTTATGCCGATGATATTAAATTGTTTCTCTCTAGTTCTACATTTGCCATTAAAATTGTATGGCAGATGTTGATGACGATACTGGACGTATTTGTAGCTGGGCTGTAAGAAACTGCATACAAATCAATGTTGATAAAATGAAGTATATTGTATACTAACATGGCCGTAAATATGTTGCTGAACAATGCATTGTAGTGAAAAATACTGTCGTAAGATCGTCTTTATCAATTCCTTGTCTTGGATTTGAAAATGACTCTCATTTGAAATTCACTAATACCACGGAAACTAAAGATATGGATGTCCTTAGTTTTCCCCGTTGAACCGTCCTCAGTGCCTCAAAAAACTCTTAAGTCGGACAATATCTATATTGTCCAAATCTCTTAGCTTCCTAAAGAAATAAGAGCGCAGTGTTGATTCCTGCCTGTTCGCCGGGGCGGCGCAATTGCAGATAAGATGCTCTATGGACTTCTCCTCCTCTTCATTAGTTGCAACCTTCGATCTCACTGCATGTCTTCCAATCAGACAGTGTCAAATCATGACGAATACAAGCAATGAGTCGTCGGGTCCTGATAGCGACAGCAATGTGTGTGAACGCTTCAGGTCTAGACGAGACCACATCCGTCTGGATTGATTACAATCCCGGACAGACGCCCACCTACCATTTGCTGCTAAATATGCTCCATCTCATAGTAGGAGGTTGCAAGTGGCTAGAGATATGCCCACGGACTCCAACTCGACTGAAGTTTGTAATGTTGTCTCTAGTCTTGCCAGCTCGTCTGCTCTGCAGTTTCCTGGTATGTCCCTGCGACCCGGCAACCACATAAGGTGAATGTTGAAATACTGAGCCATTTCGTTAAGAGATCTGCGGCCATTCAGGGGTGATGTTTAGTTCAGGAGGACAGAATCCAGGGATCTAATCACAGCTTGACTGTCAGAGAATATGTTAATCCCCACCGTGGTGAGGATGTTATATCTCAGCCATTCTGCCATTTTCTTAGTGGCTAAAATTTCTGCCTATTGTGATCAGGTAGCCTTCTTGCTATGTTTGGCCTCAGGTCTCTGGAATAGATCCCGACACCTACCTGATCATTTAATTTTGATCCGTCAGTATAGAAGTCAATATACAGTCTTATACCAGGAGTTCTACACTTCCATGTATCTCTATTCGGTATAAGTGTATGGTACTCAATCTCATCTGCTCAAAATTAATTTTAAAACGTCTATACTTTAAACGTATTTTTACCAATTCGTGTAAAATATAAACTGGGTCATATATTACTTATGTCGTGCATAATTTACGGGCTACAACTAATATATATTTCTGAATCCCATGCGTGCTTCCACAAAATTTTAAATATATGTTTATGATGTTACGTGCGGGCGAAATTATTTACAGTATGAAATGTACTGCACTTTTGAATATTATTTGCATTAAGATGTTTGTACACATTCTTCTGTTCTATCAAATTTGGTGAACTGAATTATATCGTAAAATTATTTAATTCTTGTTTTCTCCCAGAAATGCATAAAATTCTATTGAATCTTTCCACAGTTCTCTCATGGAAAGATCGTTTGTTGTTTGCGCGGCGCGATTGTGGAATACTCTGCCTGCTGAGTTGAAGAATTTCTCAGTTAGTCCTGCAAATTATAAACGAAAGTTAATGCAATATTATACTCTTTATGAGCACTAACAGTTGTTTTGGTATGTTTGACGATTTGTTTGCTTCTTGTTTTTTCGCTGACAATCTACGTTCATAATATTTGGCTTTTGGATTTTGTTAGTTTTCTATTGGAAAGGTGTGCGTTACGGTTAAGGGTTTTTGCTAAGAAATAGATTTAAGCAATATAACTCTTGTAAAACTTCTATCAATGTATAGTCCAACATTTGCGTTGATTGATTAATCAACCAACTGAAATTGAATGCCTTTTTCTTCGCTATTTCAAGAACCTTTTTTCACCAATCAAACGATACAAAAACGCCATTTGGTATTTGACATTAGCTGGTCTTAATTTTTCAAGGTAATCGATGAAGTAAATACCATATGAGTCACAAATAAGGAAGGTCATAACCATGAGGACCGACTGTTGCTCTTTTGTCACCCTACACGGTTTTCACTAGATCTGTTCCATTCAGGAGACTATGGCATTGATTCAGTGGCGTAATGATGGACCAATCTGTTGTCTCTTGTGCACATATCGCATTGAAAAAATCGTTATTATTACAAATAAACTGATGCAAACAGTGCTCCGAATCCGCACCGTTTTTGTTTTCGTGTTAACATACGGGGCATCCATATATTTATTACAATTTTCTTGCAAAATATTGAATATATTGTTATGTTTGTCAAATAACTCTTACAGCTATAACTTTCGACGAAGAATGATTTTCAGTAGTTATTTATGGGTTTTTCGAGTAACTACCTTTTTTGAGTGTCCGCTGTGTTCAGTATTATCGAAGCCCATCGAGCAAACCATTGACAAATTGTTGCTTATCTAGGTATAAGAATGACCGTAACGTCTTTCAACACCGTGTTAGGTCCTGAGGACATTTTTCCTCAACAAAAAGTAATGATTCATCAACAAATTACATTCGTTTTATTCCTCATTGCAAATAAAAAACAACCAAAATTAATGTTACTTAAAGACCAATACGATAAAATACCGTAGCTCGAACACAATTGGTCGAAATGGCATGACATTTTGAAAAGGTTTAATTGGAGTTTGCCGACTTTTAAAAAAAGAATATCGGCATTTTGTTAAATGCGCCACCTTTTTGTAAGTTTCGGGGCTTGTATGGCGACGTGTTACAAGAGCTTCAAGACAATTGATTGTTGTGAACATTTTTAAATGCATAGTCAGCAAAATCTCATGTTTCAAGGGCGGCTCAAATTAGACTGAAAACAACCAATTTGGCTTTTTTAAAATGTGTTTGTGGTCCATTATTTGCTTCCCTTTAAAGCCTTCTTACGGATGACGGACCAAAGGAAGATTTAATTCATTACAATTTTCAACCGTAATATTGTCGATATTTAAATCGGTCGCTTAATAGTTCGAATGTGGTTAAATGCCATTGAAATTAGGAGCCTCTCCTTCGAGTTTTAGAAAAGAAAGACAAAACCAAATTTCCTTGCATTTCTGAATGAGATCTTTAGACTTACGCAGTAGATCTAACATCAATTTTAAAAACTTTCGCTAGAATTTTCGATTAATCAAATACTTGAAGTGTTTTTTTGTAGTGTTGAAGTGTTAGTGCCATCCTGAATCTACGATAATATACCCGATAGTTTCCTATGCTATCATGCTTACAGCGTTTACCTTACAAGTAGTTGTTTTCTGTATACCCTCTATGTGTGTTCTCTTACCGTATTTGTGCAAAGCCTCCAGTGCCTGCATTCTTTCAATAATATCGGGTAATATTTCAGCCACTGGTTCCGAGCGCTTAGCAATATCATACATTTCCACCACTTTCTGATCACGCTTGGCATCTTCTGCCGAACCACTTGATTTCGCCGCTATGGCATCCATTTTGGAGCCTAACGAACCCAAACGCTCTTCGATGGCATCGATTTTCTCCGATTGCAAAAGGGCAGCCTTTGTGCTCAACTGACGCACAGCGTCCATAACATTGGTACTTTGGGTGAGGGTGGTCAAACGGCTGAGCTTTTCTGGTTGAGCACCCACAGCTTGTTCCAGTTGATGCAAACGATGCTCTAGTTTTGCAATACGCGATGAGGCGGCCAAATCGGTGCCCGGTGTGGGAATGGCAGTCAAGACGCCCGACTTTTTATATTCCTCCACTTGATTGATGAGAGCCTTGACCTCTTTGTCGGCTTTGTTGGGAACCTGTTCCTTGCCCAAAACTTGCTCCAAGCGGAGGGAGTCTAAAACCTTCTTGGCAGTTGCTATGACAGTGGCTACAGCATCATAAGACTCTTTTTCTTCTTCCACCAGTTTACGATCATTTTGCAGGGAGGAGACCTCCTCCAGCAACTCATTCATTTCACACTGCAATCGACGGCATCTCTGGACGGGTGTTTCTTTTTCACCCAGACCCAACAATTCAAATTCACCTGAGATAGCATTGTAGCCACGGCAGGCACGGCGGCCAATACGATCGGAAAAATCCACACCGCCCTCTAAAGTAGCACCATTGAAACGTTTGCGAGCATCTTTGGTGGAAATGTGCAAGCGTTCGATAGCCTCATTTTCGGGTTCCTCCTCATAGTAGTCGGAGGTTTCCACTTCCGGATTATCAGGAGTCTCATAGACATCGGGTTGGTCATAAGCCTGCGGTAGCAAAGGCAAAAACAACAACAACAACGTTAATAAAGGTAAGTTGGAATAACAGTTGGGCTTTGCCACACCAGGTATGACTAATGGATGGCGAAAAGTTTTCTGCTTTCTGTTCACTTACAATGCCTGGCAAATTCTCGAACTTGGGATCGGCCATGATTAAGGGCACTTTTTACTCTGTTGGATAACAAAATAATGATGAAAACTCGAGTTTTTACTTAAATTATGCACAAGAAACGCCGAACTTTCCTGCGGCTCCAAGCAAAAATTTTTGTTTATTTGACGTTTGCGAAAAAGTTCGTTTACAACAACAACAAGCAGGGAAGAGTTAAGAGATGTCAAAATGATGTCATTGCCAAGAGAGGGTGTAACCAAATTCGTTTTTTTGTTGTATGGTAACAGGGCGTTACATGTGTTATAATAATAGGAGACACTGTAATGTTTTTAGCTCGGACAAGAACCATAATTGATGTGGAGGTGGCTGGCAATTCGATATTTATATAAATGGTAGGTAAGTTAACTTTCAAAAATAATTTGTAAATCCTAAATTTAAATACTGGAGCTGAAGCAGATGGTCCTAAAGTCCCCGGGGAGCAAAAAATATTTCCTTGAAATAAACTTTTTTGTGACACTCAAAAGTCCAGTAGAAATGGAGCAGATTAGCAAATCAAAAACGATAAATTCAGATCCTGATAGGCGCACTGGTTAAAAATTACTATAAATTTTTTAATACACAAGACAATTTTTAAGACAGGTATATTTTCACATATTCAGTTCTTGAGCCTTATTTTTCCTGTTTTTATGTGCTGCTTTTGTATCGTTTTGTATGACTAAATGAAGTACGGGAAAGTACCTTTCATTTTGCTTAACAATTTGTAGGACTTTTCAGTTTCCATCGGAACTTTTTTTCTTGAATTTATCAGCAACCCGAGAATTGCCATAAATATTAAAACAAAAAGTAATCTTGCGATTTATAATGCAAAATATCGCAGAAAATTTTATGAATTAGTTAATAAAAATGCAAATTAAAGAACGACCAAATTTTCTAAAAATTAAGAATATTTCGCTGGTATTGGTTCTATGTCTTCATCCGAAGCTATATGAAGGTTTATATCATTTGATACGGTAAAAATGTACAACCCAGAAGAGAACATTTGAAGTATCCAAAATCTTTTGATCAAATATGATTCACGGCCTTTAAAATCGTTTGAGCGTTGTCCGTCCATTTGGCTGTAAAACCCTTTAATTGCCAAAACTTCTTACAATTTGGCATAGTCTGATATTTTTATATATCCTAGCCGGTGATTGTACATGAGTTGAAACGACCGGCCACTTTTGATGACTTCCATGCAAATTAACAGATATTCCGGAAGCTAATTTTGTTAAGCAACTCCTAATTCGCAGCTGCAGTGATCCAATTGCACTGCTTCATAATGCTTGGTAGAATTTGAAAGAAATTGGCCCATTAATCATGAACCATCTGGTAGCTCTCATATACAGTGTCGCTCACGTGAATAGCACCCCCCTTTAAATATTTGTCTAAGCTCGATTTTTTTTTTCAAAATAATAATTGTAACGAACTGGTTGTGCTTTTATAAATCATACTTCACGTATTTGCTGTAATCTTATAACATACATTTTCTTTTATTTTAATGAAATAATTACTAAAATATTAAAAATAAGTCAGAAATTCAACTTCAGTTCTTGGTTCATTTGAATGACCCCCCCTTACAAAAATTAGATTATACACGAAAACATTAATTCTAAACTAAAGGTACTATTGTTTAAAAATAAGTATTTTAAGTCAAATTTAGTAGTGGGTGCTTCCGCCCTGGTTGAAACTACATTCATACATTCTGTTCGGTTAAGATTAGGTAAATTGGGTCAAGCGAAATACACGACAAGGCCTGTTTAAATCCATTAATGAGTTCACTCTTGGTTGAATATTGCTTGCCCGATTCGCATATCTTGCGTGCTAGCCATTGCCAGACGTTTTCAATAATGTTTAAGTCTGGAGAGTAAGGCGGCCAGTTCATAACCTCAACATTTTGGGTTGCAATCCATAACTTGACGGCTCCTGCTGTGTGGATTGGTGCGTTGTCATGCTGGAATTTCCATTCTTCTCTGAAAACCTTTTTTAACTTTGGGAAAAGCTTTTTCCATCACGGCTTTGTATGAAGTCGGATTCATTTTTGCAGAGAAAAACTGGAGCTCTACTGTGCCATAATAAGAGATCGCACCCCATACCAGAACTCCACCTTCGTAGCTGTGTAATCGATTTAGTAGGTGTTCCTCTTTTCGAAGATCAAGGAAGTATTAATTATGTCCATCAGAACCCTCTAAATTAAATCTGATTTCGTCGGAAAATATAATTCTGTTCCACTTTCTACTCCACGTCATAGTCGTCCGACAAAAATTAGGTCGAGGTGCCTTTGGAGATTGTCTAGCAGTGGTTCCTTTTTAAGTCTCAAGCGTTGCAAGTATGCTGCTTTGAAAATAACTCTTTTTACTGCTGATACACTTGCACTTACGCCAGTTTTTTCCTTGGTTTTGGCAGCAGAGTCGTGTGAATTTAAGGCATATCTCAGAAGAGCCCTCTTGTCAATGGCTGTACCAGCATTTGCTGTTCGACCTTTCACTTTATTTCTATAGCTTTCGGTGTAACGTAAATATGTCGATATAACTTTGGGACTTCTAATAGTTTTTCTGGTTATTTGATGAATATAAAGTCCACACTCCTTGTAGATTTTAACTTTAGATCTTTCCCCGACACTCAAGGATTTAGCTCGGCCCATTTTACTTAAAATCGATTGTTATATATTTAATTATACACAATTACTGTAATCCGTTCTGATTTATGACGATCTGCAAAAGACTTTCACGTTTAAACTCATAACCACGTGGAGGGTGTTATACAAATGGACCAAAAAAGAACACATTTTTCAATCATTTAAAAGAAAAGAGCGGATTAAAATAACAGGAAACTTCCATGACTTGAAATTTTTTGTAGGTGAAGTGTGGAACAATTAGGAACCGTCTTTGTCTTCTTTGGACACGATTCTCCCATTCCGGTCCACTGCTTTAACTGTTCCTTTGTCTCAAGTGTGAGGTGGTGGACTCATGTCTCATCCGACGCAAAAATTCGACTTTATTGTGGTGAAACATCGCCAAACACTCTACTGAAACATCTTTATGACGCTATTTTTGCTCTGTTAAAAGCAAACGCGGCACCCATTTTGCGCACAACTATCTCTTTCTCTCAACTATTCAAATTTTCGGTCAATCTGTGAAGTATAGCACTTTTTGAAATGCCTATCGTTCCAGCTAACTCACGAACCTTCAGCTGACGATCATCCAATACCATTTTGTGGATTTTCTTAACCGTGTCTGGCGAGGACACCTTAATTGGTCGATCACTACGATATTCTTCTTGGCAGCTCGTACGGCCTCGTTCAAACTCTGCTACCCAGTGTTTTACAGTCATAAATGAAAGAGCAGATTCCCCCAGTGTAGAATTTAGCTTGACTTTAATGTTGGTTGGACTGAGACCTTTCAAATGGAAATATTGAATTATGTAACAGTGACCAATTTTTTTCCCAAGTTTATAAATTCACTGAGATCGTTTAATTTTGACGGGTCAAACAAAAGTATTAAACAGCCTGGCACCTTGAAACTTAAAACATATGCTTTTCAAGGAGCCACTTTTCACCAAAAAAACATTTTTCCAAACTACTGCCATCTTTTATACGTCAGGTCGGCTAGTTTTGGGGCCGTCCTTGTATTTCTTTAAGCTATTTGGTCTCATATTGAAATGCTAAATTGTCACATTATTTGCGATCTTGCAAATTTACGAAACATTAACCGTAGCTAAAGCTGGTTTTCTATCTTAATTTTTCTTATTCACATCACTTCAAACCACATTTAAATATCCGTTTACTTCATATTTACGCCTGCATTTTGTCGGTCTCCTGTGTTTTATTAAATTTGCAAAGTTGCAGTGAAAAACTTTCGATGCCAAGTTAAAACTTTTGCATTTCAGTTTCAGTTTCAGTGTCTTTTATGGCATTTTCTTAGGAACATTGTTGCAATCAGATTTATTTTTTTTTTCTAGCTAATTTACTTGTGAACAAATTTCGACATTGTCTTATTAAAAACTTTAGTTGGTTGTTGATGAATCCATTCCATCCAACTTGTGCCTGCTTCCAACTTTTTCAACTTTTTATGAAAATTAAACGGCACAAGAGATTCCTTCTCTCAGCAGATACAATCATAGAGAGAGAGAGAGAGAGAGGGAGAGAGAGGGAGAGAGAGAGAGAGAGAGAGAACAAAAAAACTTAGACGCTAACATTGAATTGCCACAGGAAAGAAACATTTTGTTTGCCTCTTAAAATTGCAAGTGACATTCTATCAAAATCCTAATAAAATCCTAGCTAAAAACGAGCAGCAAAGAAGATGTTGCTGGTTTGTTTAGTAACTCTATCAGGTTCTTCTATTCAAATGCTTCCTGTAAATCAAGTTAAAGTTTCGGGGGGGAAGAAAACTTTAAGAGTTGTTATTTAACTTTCAAGGATCCCATGTCTGAGCCGTAAGAATTAAGCAGAAAAGGAAACAGGCAGATAGATAGATAGGTTCTCTCTCTGTCTGAGAGAGAGAGATAGAGAGAGTGTTGGTTGTTTGTTATTTTTCCCAGGAAATTTAGTGACCATTTAATATAGTTTGTGGCAAACACTGTTGAAGTGCTAAAGTACTTTCAAACATTTGAATAAGTAAAGAACAGATAATTCTTTTCATTTTTTTTTCCTCTTTCCTTGCTTGTCTTGGTTGGGATAAAAAGTTTGTCATAAAGTTATTTTGTTTTCTCAATGTGCCAGTACTGGATATTTTTGCTTAGGTTAGGGTAAGTCATGGCAATATGCAAATTTTGCTGAGGTTAATGTATGGTAACTGTAATTTGTGGTCGAAAAATTGTTCAAAGTTTCGAGCAACAAAGTAAACTTAAGAAATTCACTTAAAATTCAAACTTTGCTGTTTAAGGACAACAACTAATAGAACAACTTTTCCATACTCATGCCATAAATTTGTAGGAAAAATATTGTTTTGCAATTGTGCAAAGCAAATCCTGCCACATGGAACGAAATAAGTGAATAACTTGAAATCGACAAAGTTTAGATATGACAAGTAAATAAATGCTGACCTATAGATATTTCCTTTAAAAACAATTGCCAATTTATCATAATTTTTCATATCTCAACGCCGCATTTTTACTAACCTTTGCCTCTGTCAACTTAAATTTATGTGAATATATATGTATATAAATTATATAGCGTGTTATCCACACCATTTTAAACAGTTAATTATAGGTATATTTTTGCAAAATATGAATCAGTCAAACAACATCAGTAGAAACCTCCAGTAATAGTAATAGTATATTCCTACTGTAGTACAATAAACATACCAAAGGTGGCGCAAGAATTATTTCATCATCTATGGATTGCACATGAGATATAAATCAATATATGAGGCAACGTCTAAAGTCGGTATAAAATTGCTTCTGGTAAGTTCCCTAAAAAAGACTTGCGCCTGGCAATTGAAAAAAAAAACACGCCCCTGACAAATTTTCTATAAAGAATGTGGTCGTTAATTTTTTTTTTTTTTTGCAAGAAAACTTGAGGTCACCGGATTTTCCATATAGAACAGTTTTGAGTTTATCAAATTTTCTATTAGAAAAATGTTTTCTCTAACAAAACTTGTGTCCAGCAAAAATTTTTTCTAAGAAAACTTGCAACCGCTAAAAATTTTTCTAAGGAAACTTGGACCACCAACAATTTTCTCTAAAAGAATTTCCGACCACCAACAATTTTCTCCAAGAAAACTTGCGATTTTCTATAAGAAAACTTGCGACCACCACAAATTTTCTTTAAGAAAACTTGCGACCCCCGAATTTTCTGTAAGAAAACTTGCGACCACCAAATTTTCTCTAAGAAAACTTGCGACCACCAAAAATTTTCTCTGAGAAAACTTGCGACCACCAAAAATTTTCTCTAAGAAAACTTGCGACCATTAAAAATTTTCTCTGTGAAAATTTGCGACCACCAAAAATTTTCTCTGAGAAAACTTTCGACCACCAAATTTTCTCTGAGAAAACTTGAGACCACCAATTTTTCTGTAAAAAAACTTGCGATCGCCAAATTTTCTGTAAGAACACCAAATTTTCTTTGAGGAAACTTGCGATCACCAAATTTTCTAAAAAAAAACTTGCGACCACCAAATTTTCTTTGAGAAAACTTGCGATCACCAAATTTTCTTTGAGAAAACTTACAATCACCCAATTTCCGTTGAGAAAACTTGAGACCAGTAATTTTTCTATAAGAAAACAGGCGACCACCAACTTTCTCTAGAAAAACGTGTGCTAACCAAATTGTACCTACGAAAATTTCCATAAGAAAAGGTTTTCAATGAAAAAACTTATGTCGACCAAATTTTCCATGAGACAACTTGCTCCCACTATGAGAAAAACTTTTTATGAGAAAAACTGTCCTCGGAAAATGTTCCATAAGAAAAGTTTTCTTTGGCAAATTTTCTATACGAAAATTTTGTTCTGGCAAATTTTCTGTACGAAAACTTGCTTTTGACTAATTTCCTATATGAAAACTTGACTGTCGCAATTATTCCATAACAATAATTAACTTTTCAAATTTTCTATAATAAAACTGGCCATAGCATCTGTATGAGATGAAATTTTTAATGGAGAAATTTGACGAAATTGTCCATAGAAGAAATTTCAGCAGCTAAATTTGCTGAAAATTTCTATGAATGCAATTGAGGCCATTTTTTAAGTTGAAATTTGGTGAAATTTTCTATAGTGAAATTCGATTAAACTTTCTGTGTAGAAATTTGACGAAATTTTCTGTGGAGATCTTTAACGGAATTTTCTATAAAGAAATAAAGAATAGAGAATAATAATGTTATAAAATTTTCTATAAGAAATTTTCTGTAACAAACTAAATTTCTAAATTTTTTTAAAGAAATGTTGACGTATTTTATAAAGAGCTTTAAATTGGAATTTGATTGAATTTTTTTTTGATTGAATGAGAAAAAATTGCCAGCGTTAGCTATGGAAACATCAACTGGAATTTTTATCGGGAAAATTTTATAAATTTTTCTGTTGAATACCGTGTTTTCATAAGAAAATATGATAAAATGAAAATATCACACAATTTTCCATAAGTAAAATTTTTCTTTGTAGAAATTTGACGAAATTTTCTGTGGGTATCTTTAACGGAATTTTCTATAAAGAAATCAAGAATAAAGAATAAGAATTCTAAATTTCTAAATATTTTTAAAGAAATGTTGACGTATTTTATAGAGAGTTTTCAATTGGAATTTGATTGAATTTTTTTTTGATTGAATGAGAAAAAAATTTGCCAGTGTTAGCTATGGAAACATCCACTGGAATTTTTATCGGGAAAATTTTATAAATTTTTCTATAGAATACTGTGTTTTTATGAGAAAATATAATGAAATGAAAATACCACACAATTTTCCATAACTAAAATTTTTCTTTGTAGAAATTTGACGACGTTTTCTGTGGGGATCTTTAACGGAATTTTCTATAAAGAAATCAATAACAAAGAATAAGAATTCTGAATTTCTAAACTTTTTAAAAGGAATTTTGACGTATTTTATAGAGAGTTTACAATTGGAAATTTGATTGAATTTTTTTTTGATTGAATGAGAAAAAAATTGCCAGCGTTAGCTATGGAAACATCAACTGGAATTTTTATAGGGAAATTTTTATAAATTTTTCCATAGAATACTGTGTTTTCATAAGAAAATAAGATGAAATGAAAATATCACACAATTTTCTATAAGTAAAATTTTCCTATAAAACAGTTTCTCTGTGAACAGGTTGGGAAGGCTTGTTTCTTTTCCAAGTTTCTATCTATATAAAGAACATCTGGTGACTTTCGCTTCTTGAATTAAGTGTTTAAATTTCCTTCCTCTACAAATTCAAATGTGACCAATTCATTTCGAACAGTTTGCAATTTCTCTCTGTTATATTAATGATTTTAATTACCAGACAGAACTTAATTGATTTTTCAATGGCCCACAATGGTTCAGCACCCGGCTGCCTTCTAATATATCTTTTATATTTGAACTATGAACACTATCAAATACACACAAGTAAACGTATTAAAACACATGTCCACATTAGCCATTATTCACCTGTGTGGGTTTGTTAAAGCATTCCCTTTTCCGTGAGTGAGTGTATTCGACTGTCCTTATTTTACACAAACACGTAGGCAACACACATCCAGCTCTCTACCATCTATCAATTGAAATATTTATCAAATGTTTGTGGAAGCCGTAATGACCAAATATTAGCACTAAACCTTCTACAACCCAAAATGATGCTAACAAAGAAATGTTAATTAACTGCGCTGTAAGAGGACACAGAATCCGAAGCCAACATTAATGAAGTGGCAGCTGCATTGTCCAGAGGTTGCCCTTTTTATGTGTTATCCTATGCATGGTATTCTTTCACATGTGAGGCAAAGATTGCTTTGCTCTGTAGTGAAAATTGAAATTTCTATTCTCCTGGAATCCAGACAATGATTTTATGCATTTCAACATCGAATGGGTGAGAGAAATAATTACTAAACAATTTGCAGGACCAAAAATGCAAGAAAAAAATGGGGCCAATTGCCTGTGTTATAATAGCTCAGTTGGGTATCTCGAGTATCTCAATGGAAATGATTATTTTATTTCACAGACAGTTGAAAGCAAATTACAAACGGGGAACGGTGACAATAGCAAAAAGCTTTTAGTTAAAACGGAATTCGAAATGGATGGAAATGCTAAAGGGAGCCATAACAACGCCTAGTGAGAAGAAATAGTTGAAATTTCACTGTAAGCAAAGTAATTGTTTCCAAATAGCAAATATTTCATAGCTAACAGTTGGTGTAATTATAGGAAATATAATTAAAAATAAATAAATACCTATTGAAAGTTATTAGCAAGGAGTAGCTTTTATTGGAACAAGCGTATTTTGAGCATTTCTAATGTAGAACCAACTGCGCAACAATTTTTGATTAATTGTTATGACTTGCAAAACTTTTTTGAAATCGATAATATTAGCAGAATAGTCCTTGGAAGTAAGTGCTTGTATAGTTGTTTGTATATCATATATAAATCAAATATAATGAAATGGGAAGCATTACATTTAAGACATTTGTTCACAGTGTTTAGGAACCACATCATAACTTGCCACAACTTTTTCATAACCGCAAGATCGCCACACGAGTCAACATGAAGAAGACATATAGATATTGTTGAACATAAGTATAGCTCGAGCTCCATCTATAGTACATTAACTGTACTCTACTAAAATGCCAGCCATCAGACGGGTTGGCAATTCCTAGGCAAAGTGTCACCATAGTCAGATGCCTGCGACATGAAAATAACAAATAGATATTGTTCAACATAAGTATAACTCGAGCTCCATCTATAATATATTTACTCTACTAAAATGCACTTCCTATGGTTGGCAATATCTAGGAAAAGTTTCACCGTAGTCAGATGCCTGTTTATGGAATATATAAAGGTGCAAACGCATATTACACTTCATATGGGAACTTTTGTTTGTCAGAACCAAATTTCCCTAAACGAAAATATAAAATATGTCAAAAATATATTTATTTCCCTAAATGAAAATATGAAATATGTCAAAAATATATTTAGCTATAACAAAATTTCAAAGATAATGCTTTTCATAAACAAGTATTAAGCTGGCAGCTAGGAAAATTTCAAAAAAAGGCTGATTTCTCACATAATTTCTTGACAAAAGAACTATTTCTTCGTGACATTTTACCTTAATCGACTTTACTTAATGAAATTTTACGATACGATTACGATTACGATTTGTTTGGCAAAAGATTTCATGACATTTTTACACACGGTTTTTGCTAACGTTTTACAAATATCCAAGCGAAAATTTCGCTCTGGCAAATTTTCAGTACGAAAACTTGCTTTTTGGCAAATTTTCTATATGAAAACTTGACTCTCGCAATTATTCCACAACAATAATTATCTCTTCAAATTTTCTATAAGAAAACTGGCTCCAGCATCTGTATGAGATGAAATATTTAATGGAGAAATTTGACGAAATTGTCCATAGAAAAATTTTCAGCAGCTAAATTTGCTGAAAATTTCTATGAATACAATTGAGGACATTTTTTAAGTTGAAATTTGGTGAAATTTTCTATACGAAAACTTGCCTCTGGCAAATTTTCTATGCGATATTTCTGTAAGATAGCTTATTTTTGTCGATTTTTTTTGTAAAAAAACTTGCAAGCAAATGTATCTGTTGAAAATTCTAAATAATTCTATTATTTTGAATAATTCTGCTCTAAATTATTGCAAATAATTCTATTATTTGGAAT
>JAHXMU010000114.1:356386-367329 GCA_019455685.1 Philornis downsi | reverse complement strand
AGAGGCAAGTTTTCGTATAGAAAATTTGCCAGAGGCAAGTTTTCGTACATTTGTATAAATACTGGCCAGAGGAGAAATCGTACTGGTGGTACTGTTGACTGATATAAACGCTACCAGTACAAAAGTAGTTTCTGTTCAGTATGTTTGGTCTCATAGCAGACTAGATAACTGTACGAGTATTTCTCTCAGACGCATACTTCGTACGTTAAAACCCAAAAACTCTATATTTTGATCACAATTAGAACTTACATTGAGACTATGAAGTAATCCCCAAGTAGGTGGTATGACCACAGCAAAGCATGCAACTGAAAATCCTGACTTTGCTACTTGCATCACTTAAAATTGCACACGTTATGTACAAATACCACTGAATCCCTATTCGATGTCACGCAACAACAGGAAGCACTTGAAGCTTTTTTGCTTCTTGTGGCTGACTAGGACCGCATGATATTAAGAGAGTCATGGGTGTGGATGGCACGCAGGAGGTAACGATGATGAGGAGGAGAATGATGCTGATGGCAGCGATGATATGTGGTAGTGTTTAGAAAAATCGTGAGGTTGTTTCCAAAGTTTTGGTTTGTTGTTGGCTTGTCAGTGTGAAGATGGGTAGATTCCTCTTATCCTTTATTGTAATCTTAGGGAAACAACAAAACGCCAACAACAACCGAACTTGAAGAAGACAAACAAAGAAGACAATACAAGTCATTAGGATGAAGCGAACAAAGATGAGAAAGGGGTTTTTTTTTTAAACAACAACTCACCATCTATAGACAAAACACTCGACCCAAGAGGCCAAGTTCCAAACATCATGAAACGTTTAATTAACAGGGGAAACTTCAAAATGTCAAGATTAAAAGTAATTACAGTGGCGTGGAAGCCATATATTGCATTCGAAATTTACCAGGTTGCAGATGAAGTTTTTCAACGAAAAATGTTTATGAAAGATCCGAATTTATTACAGGAATATTATTTTCTTGCCCACTGCCAAATCCTGAAACAATCTTAATATTATTTTTATTTAATAGGAAATCTTGTTGTTAGGAAATTTTCTGGGAAGGTTGCCTATAAGAAAACTTTTATAAAAAAATTTTAATTTTCCTGTGAGCAGGGTTTGTTTCTAATAACTTTTTCATGAAAAAAACTGCACTCAGCAGCTAATCTACAACGTAATCTCTTGTAAAAAATATAGTTTCCAACCAATTTTACGTAAGAAAAGGTTGTCTCTAATAACATTTCTGTACGAAAAAATTTTCTTTAACCACTTTTGTAGAGGAAAAGTTTGTTTTTAACACCTTTCTTCGGACAAAGATCTTCGGATCCTTCATCCACAATTATTCTAGATGAAAAGGTTGCCTTTATCAATTTTTCTGGGAAGAAAGGTTTGCCTTTAACAAAATTTCTAAAAGAAAAGGTTTCTCTTAAACAACTTTTTTTAGGAGAAAGGTTGTCTTCAATAACTTTTCTACAGGAAAACGTTTATTTTCAAAAACATTTCTAGAAGAAAAGGTTTGTCTCCAACAACTTTTCTGGAAGAAAAGGTTTGTCTTCAACAACTTTTCTGAAAGAAAAGGTTGTTTTCATCAATTATTCTATAAGAAAAGATTTGCCCACAACAATTTTCTTAAAAAGATATAATTTTCAATAACTGTTCTATAGAAAAAGTTGTCCGTAAGAACTCTCTTTTATAGAACCAACTTTTCTATGGAAAAAGTTGTCGTTACCAACTTTTGCATGGAGAAAGTTGTAGCCACCAACTATTCTATGGAGAAAGTTGTCGCCACCAACTATTTTATGGAGAAAGTTGTCGTCACCAACTATTCTTTGGAGAAAGTTGTCGCCACCAACTTTTGCATGGAGAAAGTTGTTGCCACAAACTATTCTATGGAGAAAGTTGTCGCCACCAACTATTATGTGGAGAAAGTTGTCGCCACCAACTATTCTATGGAGAAAGTTGTCGCCACCAACTGTTATGTGGAGAAAGATGTCGCCACTAACTTTTCTATGGAGAAAGTTGTCGCCACCAAACTTTTCTGTGGAGAAAGTTATCCCCACAAACTATTCTGTGGAGAAAATTGATTTTACATAGAAAAACTTTACCCTAAGAAAAGATTTTGCAAACCTATTTTCTACTAAAACTTAATCTTAACTTTGAGGTTTTCTAAAAGATCGTAGATTTCCAAATTCATATTTTTTGTTTTACACAGTTCAAAATCTTAATAAACAATTTATATCCTGTTGCGTTGCATTCTCTCATATAAATTCCTTGGCATCAGCAGGAATAAAAATAGACACTACGATTTTCAATCAATTTCGCAATGAGTTTGAGTTCTTATAGCAGTTGTTGTTTTTTTAGCAGTATCATTTGTTTATCTGTTAAAAGTCAACCATCCGCGCTTTAATCATCATAGCTGCAAACTCTGCATCACGTCATATCTTCAGACATCATCGCATAGCGCATCACATTCCCTCCCATTATAGTTATAGGGACAACGTTGACAGATAGCTATGATGATGGGTTGTGATGCTTAAAGCTTAAAACAGCTTATACGCTCCAGCATTGAACTCTCAGATTCCATTTCGTTCGTTCATACGTTTATTTAGTTTACTATCAACTCATGCTGTAGGTTAAAGTAGTGACAGACAACCACTTAGGTTGTCATAAAATTTATCATGATGATGATTCGAGGCACCGGCTAGTTAATCTATATCAGCACCTCCATGTGCTTTAGAACTTTGGATTTTAGCAGTGAAGGAAATGTTATAATTTAAATCCGTAACCTAAACCGATAATGCTGCTTAAAGTTCATCAGAACAGAGTTTAAAGACTAAACAAGATGGAACCGTATGGCGTCCATGCTACCTTGTAGTCTACACTGGTCAAAAGGATACTATTTTTGAGGTATGTTAAGGTTATCAACATGAAGTTGTAATTGACTACCACAAGAATGCTGCTTCCATGAGGTTACATTTTATATTGTGATGGGATTGCAAAAGATATAAAGCAACATTTTGAGATTGAAGACAACGTTGCCGTCAAAATTCTTTCTTCAAGAATGAATTGCTGATAAAAATTATGGTGTAAAAAAAGGTTGTGACAAACATTTTATCCATGAGGGAAAACTGATATCGATTCTCATTCAATAGGAAAAGTTTGATTTTTTTTATGATTAGTGCGCAACTAAATTCCCGCTGCTTGCATATAGATGGCGCCAGCTGTAAGTGCTTGTCGATTCTGCCATAACCTAAACTTTATGAGCCAAGATTAGGCATCTGGCAAACACCGCCTCGACACAATCGCGATTTTTTTTTGACATCATATTCCTTTGGTCATGTGAATATGTATGATTTTGTGCCAAATAATCGTCATATGCGGGAAGTATTGATTTTCGTCGAGGAAAAAGGTGGCTGAAACCCATCAAGAGCTTCAAAAGGTTTACGGAGATGCTGCTTTAAGTGAAACAACGTATCGAGATTGGTTCCGTCAAATTTAAAGCTCTTCATGAGCTTCAAAACCTTTACGGAGATGCTGCTTTAAGTGAAACAACGTGTCGAGATTGGTTCTGTTGCTTTAAAGACGATGATTTTGATGTTGACGACCGTTCGCGTGAAGGAAGACGAAAAACCTTCGAAGACACTGAATTGACGGGGATCCGTGTCAAACGCAGGTAGAACTTGCCTCAGTGCTAGGAGTTACCCGTCAAGCCATTTCCAAGCGATGGCATGCATTGAGAATGATTCACAAGCAAGGAACTTGGGCACCTTATGAGTTGAAGCCAAGGAACGTTGAGCGTCGTTTTTTCGCCTGTGGACAACTGCTTCAGCGACGAAAAAGGAAAAGGTTTCTTCATCGGATTGTACCGAGTGATGAAATATTGATTTATTACAGCAATCCAAAGAAAAGAAACTCATGGAGGCTGCCCGGTCATATTTCTACGTCTTCGCCTCGGCCGAATATTCACGGTGCGAAGGTTATGCTCTGTATTAGGTGGGACCAGGTCGGTGTGGGTGAAACCAAGCGATATTGACGACTGTTAAAGAATATTTCCAGTATTTTCGATCCTACAGCCGTTTTAGCAGGTAGAGTTAGAAGACAATCGTCAAAACTCGCACTGTCCTCCTGCAGGTACTTTAGATACCTATGAGCATCCACTTGCTGTAGACGATGACGCACAAGAAATATTGAAACCCATCTACGAAGAATTAACAGCAGATGATTTTTTGGAAAGGTGTATTGATAGTAATAACCACAACAATAATGAGAGTTTCAAATCTTGTGTCTGGTAGCTGGCTTCAAAACATCAGTTTGTTGGCAAAAAAAAAAAAAAAAAAAATTGATATTGCCACTTATATTTCTGCCTGCACATTTAATCAAGAATTCGCTGCTGTTTTGAAAATTATGAAGGTCATGAGTATCACCACCATCGGACCACAAGCGGAGCAACTTTGTGCTTTGTCCCAGTACATCGATGGAACAAAAATAGAAGGAGTCGCCCTAGGGCAATAAAATTTGGCACGAGTCACTAACATAACTGAATTAAGAAAATTTCAAAGTATAGACAAAATTGACCACCGAAATTATTTTTGGCTATAAAAATTAAACTATTGCGTAAAATTTCATGAAAATTGCGTGAAGAACATATCTAAATGCCCTCTTATTAAACAATAGTATTTCATCAACATTGACCAGGCCCATCGCCTACCGTTTATACAAACTGAAACTATTTTTGGCTGCAAAAATTGAACAATTGGGACACCCTATGCGATTAACCGATTATAACTAAAATTCGGAAAGCATAAGCTTTCCAATCCAAAAAATTGTACGCCTAATTTAAAAGAAATCGGATAACGAATTCTAGTACCTCTCACACAAAAGGTGCAATATTTCTCTTACAATAATACTTTATTGTTAATAATACTATAGAACGTAATACTGGGAATTTGTTTTATTTTATTGGCAAAATCCCAAAATGTACACTTGGTCATTATCAATCAAGTAAAGTATGAACAAAAATTTATTTATATTATTAATATAGCTATTTCTTTGGTTAAAACTAAGTGTCATCACTACAGGAGCTATCCTAATTTTCGCTCAACGAAGAACCTAACTCATCCTGTTCAAATATGTCATCTTCAAAAACAATATTTTCCCTGTGAATATATTTTTCAATGCCGGCCAAATCAAATGTTTTTTTTTTTATGTTCCTCTTTGATGATAACACGGGATCTGTTTGCAATGGCATATACATAGGTCATCAAATCCCTGTTTGTATATTCTCGAGACATCAGATCCATCAATTAAAATTTTATGGACAGTGCTTGGCATATAATACCATCCATAATGTATTAAATATGTATTACGAGTGACTCTTAACAGCTGCTGTTATCAATAAGTCCCTTATCAATGCCTGTTATTTCGGCCGCAATTATTTGTTATTTCACTGTTGGAAAAAAAATCTTTGAGCAGTGTTTCCGTCATTTGTGTTTCCGAATCCATGTTTTACTTGATCAATTTTTAGACCTGTTCTTGCCTTGAATTCATTTTGAATTTTTTTTCTCATAAATTGATCTCTATTTTCTTTACCGACTCGCCAAAGCTTAAAGGATAACCGGTAAACAATACTCAAAAAATTCAAAAAATTTTATCCAACAGTGATGGGTTGAAAGCCCATATTTGTAGTTTTCGGCATTTGGATTTTTTGATACATTTAAAATATTCATTTGAGTGGGGCTTGAATTACAAATTAAACATCTTAAAATAGTTTTTTTTTCTTTCTAAAACATCATAATCTAAATTTGCAATGCTTTCCTCAATTTCACGGTAAGCATTCCGAACAAGGACTGGATTCTCCTTTCCTAAAAGAAATTTAATAGGCCTACAGAATAACGTAGAACCTGCAGTCTTATTAAGCCATAAATCTTTCTTGGATGTTAAGTTTGCCAGTCTGTAACGAAAAAATTAATGTTAGAAGTAATAAAAGTTTCAACATGATTAGTTACCTACTTAAGTGGCACAAATGCAATAAAAAATGTGAATTTAGAACTTTTTTAAAACTTTTTTTTTTAAGTTGCTCTCAAAAGCGGACATAAATTATTTCTTATACCTTTAAAAAACACTATTAAATAAAAACACAGTAAAAAAAAATTAATGTTTTTTTTTTAAATTCCATCAAACTTTTGTAATTTTTGAAAATTTTTAGAAAAATAAATTTTTTTCCAGCGATTACAAATAATTCCAGTTAACATATTCAACACATGATTATTTTTTCCGAGTTTTGCTCACACTAAATAACATAAAAATCCAAATTTTAAGCTCCTTCTTAAAAAAATAAATTTTTGGGAATTATTTTCATAAAGCAATACAATTTAGTTTTTAATTCATTGATTAAAATTAAATTTCACTGACTTTAGTGCCCTCTGGTGAAGTGTAGGAGAGTCAAACGAAACTATTTCCTTCAATTTTATTTCTTTTGTATTGTTATCTCTCGATTATTATAACTTTCATTATATTTGGGGAGAATTTTTTTTTTATTTTTGTCTATGGGGCAAAGCACTGTGCGAAGCGTCAAAGTTCTGATGACTCAAAAGAAGCTCGAAGAGCGCGAAAAAATCAGGGGCATGAAGAATCATTGGAGTATGAAGAAACAGAAGGAGTTCTGTATGGTGTTGGAATCGGTGATTAACAGTAAGTATTAACAATTTTTGATATTTTTGAAACTATCCACTCTCAAAACTTTAAACTCAATTATCTCAAAACTACTTTTTTCGATCTGAAGTTGTCAAAAAAAAAAAAAAAAAAAAAAAAAAAAAAAAAAATAATTATTCAACGGAATAGTTTAAAATTTTAATACGAGTATTTTGTTCACACCATCTATCAATCAATGGCTATCGTCCGTACTAGAATCATATTATTATTTCTATCATTTCGTATTTTTTTGATTAAAAAACTGAAAAAACCCGATTTTTGAAGTGTCAAATTCAAAACTGCGCCATTTTGCCAATTTCCTTTATTTTAGTACGGGACACAGCAACAGTTAAACTGATTAATAATTTTTTTGGTGTTCGTGTTTTACATAAACAGAAGAGCCAAAATGGACAACACCGTCCAGATCCAATTTTTCGGGAGGGTCAACTTCAGCGCTATTTTTAAAATTATTAAAACTAAAAATTTTTTTTTCATTTTTGTATGTAAAAGAAGTTAAATAGAAAGTCTAAAAAATTTTGATTTTTTTTATTGTAAAAACAATTCCTGAAAATACCCTAAATTTTCGGGCTCTACACCACCGGGCCCTTAAGCTCCTTCGGACTATTTTCTATTCTCAAACTTGAAAAACTGGCTCGGTGGTAAAAGATTTGCCAACAATGAAGACGTTGAGTCTGCGATCGATGGCTATTTCAAGGTGTTTGACAGTTCTTACTATAAACCGGTTATAGAACTATCGAATATCGCTGGAAAAAGTGTATCGAGCTAAAAGAAAATTATGTTGAAAAATTAAAGACAATTTTTTCCCAACATTTTTGTGTCTTCTTTGTTAGATGGGCTTGTTTTGGAGCCATCCTCCTATGTTTCTTACTTTTTTCCTATTCTATTTATAGTTTTTTTTTTTTGAGGTTATAAACGCACCTACTCTTAGACCTCATCACCAGCTCTCTATATACCATATATGCGTTATATTTAGGTCATACTGTATACTCGTATTGTATTTATATTATCATATGATTGTGGTAAATATGAATTTTGCGGCTTTAAATGTGCTGACAATTGACAATTATGATGGCAGGGAAAAAACTAAATAATTTTAATTTATGCGTGTTTTGGATATGGGCGATATGTTGCTTTGTTTTGCATTCCGAATGAAGATTATTTAGTTGCCAATAGTTCGTGGTTAGAATTTAAATGAATTATTGAATTATGGTAAATAAATTTAAAACAAAACGCAGTCTCGTTTTTTCGATAGATTGAAATAAAATTAAACTTTAATTGTGCTTTTAATGGAGAATGCATTAGAGGTTAATGAACGAATGTCAATGATAATAATTATAAATTAATTTAAATTGTAGTTCTAAGAAAGCAAAGAAAGAAAGGATAAACTATAGCAAAAGAAGCTGCTTCCGACCATAGTGAAGGCAAATTTTGTACGATGTTGTTGTCACCAAGGAATATGGAGAAAGTAAGGAGGAGAAAACAAGGTGTATGATATACTAAAGTGTAAAGGAAATAGTAAAGATAGTAAAAGTTTATCTCGCAGAACAAGGCATAACTAAACATATCGCTCCCATAGTCTTTCACATTTTTGCCAAGAAAAGTCAAGGGTGTCGCAACAAGAACGCAAGATTTAAATTTGACGCCATTCGAAGTGTCATTGTTTGACATTTGAACAATTGTTATTGTTTGCTAGTAGAAGGTACGAGGTTAGTGAAAATAAAGCGAATAAACAACGCATTCTCATTGTGAAATTGTTTTACCAAAATGGTGAAAGTTTTGAGGCTACAGTTCGCAAAGTGCGATCAATTTGGGGTCACAATAATGCTCCAAAAGAGTCAACTGTAAAGATATTAATGGATAAATTTGCCAAAACTAAGTTTGTTAGTGATGTAAAAACTTATGTAAAAGTGATGTCGATCGACCGAAAATGTCGCAGCTGTACGTGATGATGTCGCTCAAACTCCATCCACCTCAATTCGACACCGAGCTCAGCAAATTGGTGTCTCCAAATCCAGCGAATTTTGACAAAAGATTTGCATCTTACAAAGTTCAATTGACTCAGGAACTGAAGCCAGCTGACCATGGACAGCGAAGTTTTACAAAGTTCAATTGACTCAGGAACTGAAGCCAGCTGACCATGGACAGCGAAGAGAGTTCGTTAATTGGAGTATTGAAGAGACAACATGAAAATGCTGATTTTGCCGATAAAATCATCTTCAGTGACGAGGCCCATTTCCATCTTGATGGCTTCGTCAATAGGCAGAATTGTCGCATTTAGGGTGAGGAAAATCCTCGAGTGATTCACGAGAAGCAAATGCATCCTCAACGTTTCACTGTGTGCTGTGGATTTTGGGCTGGAGGAATCATTGGAACTCTTGTAATGAAAATGAGACATGTCAAGCGCAAAACGGTCAATGGTATTCGGTATCGTGAAATGAGAAGCCAGTTTTTTCGTACCTAGAATTGAAGAAATGAATGTGGAGGGCATGTGGTTCCAACAAGACGGCGCCACATGTCATACAGCCAGAGAAACAATTCAATTGCTGCATCAGTCATTTCCCGGTCGTGTTATTTCGCGTTTTGAAGACCAGAATTGGTCGCCTACATCGTGTGAATTAATACCATTAGACTTTTTCTTTGGGGTTTTTTGAAGTCGATGGTTTACGCGAATAAGCCGACGGCGACTCAAGTTTTAAAAGAGGAAATTGGACGCTGCATTAATGAAATACCGCAGGATTTATGCAAAACGGTTATTGAAAATTTCATTAAAAGATCGCGTGTGTGCCAGCAAAGCCGCGGCGGCCATCTGCCCGATGTGTTGTTCCATACATAACCTCATTCTGTCTACTTTACGATATAATAAAGTTTCACGATTTTTTTTAAATATCTGTGTTTTATTTAAAATTTAAATCTTGCGTTCTTGTTGGGACACCTTTTATAAATCTAAAAACGTAAATGCATATAAACTTTTTGAGCGTGAGAAACTCTTTAACGTTCCAGTGATTAAGTGATCGGTTCCCTTAAAGTGTCTAAATAACGAGGTGTGCTTAAATCACTGAATGTGTGAAGCCACTTGACTTTCTGTTTAATGGAATGAAAGAGGAATTAATTCGTTTTTTGTCACCAGGGAGCTTTCACACAAACCTAGTTATAATAAAAGGGGGTTTAGTTCCTCTATATGCCACCGGGGAATCTTTACACAAACCTAGTTGTAAAACATATTCGCAAAACAAATTAATTTCCTTTTAATAACTCAATGGCTTTCGCCAAAGACATACTGCATTAGAGTGCTTAGAATTAACAGTCAGTTATTCGACCTGGTCTCTCTCCATCCCCCCCAGTTCGCTGAACTTTTAGTGTTGAATGGGGGTCATATAGCCGCAGTAACCGCAGCCGTTGTACATCCTTAATATATCCTTGTTTGTATTTCGTTTCATTTCAATATTAACGTTAAACTCCCGCAACAGTATTAAAAAAGGAGCTGTGGTTATCATCAAAACCCTAGTTGAAATAAAAAAAAATTGTATTAAAATTGCATCGCATTTGACCATTATTTTTTTTCCATTTAGATTGTTGTTTCTCATGTAGCTTCGGCGGTTTTACAAGCTTTAACGCAAAATAAATATGCAATGTGAACAAGTTCATAAAAATTCTTTACAGGCGGTTCCAAAATGAAAAGCCAAAAAAAAAAAAAAAAAAAAAAGAAACCATAAAAAGTAACGGCGGCCGGAACACTAAAATTCTCTTCACCATCCGCGATAGCGGAAATGGCGATGAAGACCACGATGAGGATAATAAGCACGTAGATATGGAACTTGATGATGACGATGATGATGATGGTGCTATCATCGCCATCATCATGCTCTTCTATAGAAAGTGGTTAACAACAATGCCCTAGAAATGAAACACACAGCATTACAAGCATTTGCCTGTAAATGAAAACTCTACAACATTTTTCTACTTTTCGCATAAATGTTTGACCACCCGCTATGCAAGGACGCTGCAATCTTGTTGAACAATAAAATATGGCTCAAGTTGCTTGGAGTGGTTACTTGGCCGTCAAGCAAAATCCAATCCTCGCGCCAAAAAAGAACCTAACGGCAAAAGGGAGTTAACCATATAATATGTAAGCAACTCCCTTAACGTTTCTAATGAGATTTTATGTACGAAAACACAAATGGAAATAAATAAAAGTTTGGCAAAAATTTATTAAGAAAGGTGTGAAAAGTGATGCAAAAAA
>JAHXMU010000114.1:282750-351386 GCA_019455685.1 Philornis downsi | reverse complement strand
TAATAATAATAATAATAATAATAATAATAATAATAATAATAATAATAGTAATAATAATAATAATAATAATAATAATAATAATAATAATAATAATAATAATAATAGTAATAATAATAATAATAATAATAATAATAATAATAATAATAATAATAATAATAATAGTAATAATAATAATAATAATAATAATAATAATAATAATAATAATAATAATAATAATAGTAATAATAATAATAATAATAATAATAATAATAATAATAATAATAATAATAATAATATAAAGTTAAAAACGACATAAATCCAAATGTTAATAGCAAAGTTTTTATTGTGGTTCCCCAACTAAATGTAGTTAAAAAGCAAATGAAAAAGAAAAACCAAGCGTCGATAATGAGTTCATAATGTAAAATAGGCTATTGAAATTCACTTAATGCTAATGTAATATATTTATGTTGGAAAATTTGATTTGAATAAGCAAAATTTTGTAGATGAAGAAGGAGTCAATTCCAGCTCTGCGAACGCGCACGTAAATGATTTTAGGAATACAGAAGAATCTGATATGAGAGGAATTAAGATATTACCAATGTATAATATAATTTAATGATTCGAAATTCAATATAATTCGTAAAGGGAACGCGTAAAAAACGTATAGCATATTGTGACATATGATCATAGCACCTCAAACTATACACATACTTTACTACCATATTAAAAATCCTCTCAATTTTCTTAAGGTAACCAAGATTTGCTCCCGAAAAAAGGCATGAGCTAAGCTCTCTTTAATTGGAATTGGAAGGAATATATTTATGTTGTACAACTTCCTCAGAGTTAAAAGTATCTTTGGAAATATAGAATCAATATGAGCAAGAAAACCTTGTTAAACGACTAACAAGAATTATGCCGAAGGACTTCATTTCATCTACAAACTCAATACTGTTTTCATTAATGTTGATGTCAAAATTCTGAAAAGATTGAAACGAGGAGACCAAAAGCATAGCTTTAGTCCTGCTACAATTAATATAAAGGTTATGTCATTTAACTATTTATAACACTCTTAAATCAATCAAGCTTTCTCTTTTTAACGGAAAATAAATTCTTTGTTAGCAGTTACGAAATACTGATTAACTGAATTTTAACTGGAAAAAGCCCATTTTGCTACGATATAACAAAAAGTGAGACTTACTTACACATTTAGAATTCGTTTGGACTCCGCCTCAAAATTTGCACTAATCACATGTATCCGAATCAAGCATAAATGTGGCCATTCACTGAATTAAGACGAAATTTCCACTGTAAACAAAACGTACGATGTCAGCATGGAGATAAAGAAGAGAGTAATGCTTGCTGACAGATGTTACTATGGGCTAAGCAACGATAAAGCCCTCTCCCGACAAACAAAAATCCGACTGTACCAGACGTTAGTTCTACCTGTCGCGTTATATGGCGCAGAATCGTAACACAAGCGGATGAATCAATACTGGCAGTTTTCGAGAGGAAAATACTCTGAAGAATATACGGAGAACAATGAGCTGTATAGGCTATATGCCAGCATCGACGTGGTCAAATGCATTAATATACAGCGATTGCGTTGGCTGGGTCATGCTGTGCTGATGTGCCCAAATGCTCCGGCACGAAAGTTTTCGGCAACGGACTCGATGGGCGGCGCAGCTCCGTTGGAAGGACCAGGCTTTTGAAATACTATTGCAACTTGGTGTGACGAACTGGAGGCGATCGAAGCACTTGGAATTATTTTCTATGGGCGGCGTATAATAGATAGGATATCTCTATTCCAGTCGCCACCTAAGGTGAACAAGTTAAATCGCTTTGTACTCTTTTTCCTAGTGTGTTTTATAATTCGTAGAAAATGCGAAACTCAAATCCATCTAAGCAAGTAAGTTGCATTATTTCTGTCCCATTGTGACTCAATTAAAGGATCTCACAACGTTGAAGCCATCATTTTAAATTCAATTATTTCTGAGAGAAAGCAATCAAACATAATGTCCAATTAGCTATACAACAGTAGATTTATTCTAAATCTTATCAGCGAAATGTTTCCTCTACTTATATCTTACACAGTCGCGGGAGATTAAAGTTTCATAGTTTGCACAAAAAAAAAGAAACAAATGTACGATGAATTAATTCAAGAAATTAAAAATTAAAAGTTAAGACACTTTAATTTCCTTTTTATGCTAATTAATGTCCTTCTGTTGTGTCATCTTCTCTGTATATTTCTCGAAGAATATTTTTTTGTATATCCTTTGAAGCTTCTTCGACAAGTATAGTTGGCAATGGCCGGACTTCTCTTCATCTCTCCCTCTCTAACGGAGATACGCCCGCAATACGACATATAAAACGTAAATGTTTATTTTAGCAAATAAAAGAGAGAATGTGATTGAAAGAGTGTTAGAGAGAGAGAGAGAGAGAGAGAGAGAGAGAGAGAGAAAGGGAGAACGAGTAAATAATGTTGTATGAATTGTGGGGCAATGCTAAGAAAATCCTCTAAATTCCGCTCCTTAATGATACTTTAGTGCCATAAACTTTAATGTTCAAATTAAATGTCATTACCAAAATGAAAAAAAAAGAAACATGATGAAGAAGGCGAAAATGCGATATAAAATAAATAGTCCACAAGAGGGACAACGTAAAAAAAGTGTGAAACTGTGATTACGTGCCTGAAATGTTTGATTTGCATCAGCTGCCAGTTACGTGGCTCGTTTGATGTCCCAAATGTGGTGCTGGTCCGATGTCCAAGCATACGGACGTTGTCTTTCCCAAATGTTACTAAGCAATTGTTACTAAATGTCAACGTTGATGACTTGAGCAACTGGCTGTGTCCTCTTGGGCCAGAGATATTCAATCGCAGTCATTTAGTTGACTTACGTGAATGAATCTCAAATATGTGTTCTTGGAATTTGTCCTTCTTGGGTCTTTTGCTGGAAAAGAAAGCTTTTGCTGTCACAAAGATCTGCAAACCTAATTTGATTACCTTGACACTGGCAGGAAGATGTTTATGCCGATTTTCACTCTACCGTCACTGACATCATTCGGCTGACTTTTTGTAGTAGGGCAGGCAGTACCTTACTGCTAATAAAGTTAAATATTTCGTTGTAGATTTTTACTACTATCATGACAGATTGAGATATTTGTTGTCTGTTTTGCTTCCTTAATTGTTATTTATTAGGGTTGGGGGTTTACGTTGCGATAAAATGGGAGGAGGACTGATAAAGAAGTGGCGAATAGTTTGATATTGATGTATGGAAGAAAAACGCAACCAACTTTGCCCTAATGAGCAAAGTTACTGCACGCTATGTTTTATTCAGTAAGTCCAGTCAGTAACCGAAAGGAACTCAGAGTGAAAAAATGCATTGATATGTTTCAGTTTCTAATATTCAAATCGGTCGGCAAATAAATCAAAATTATAACTTTAACAGCCTGCTTCCATAAAACGATCGAAACGATAGATATATAGATAGAGTTTTTACAAAACTTATGACGGTTTTTGTCAAAGTTTATGTTTTTACAATATTTGTTCATATTGTTTCACACAATACATTAATTTTATGGCAACACTATTCAATATAAATAGAAGTTCTTCAAAACGAAAACCTATTTCAATCACAAAAACGAACATAAAAAGCTATTCGTTTGCACGACGAACGAATTGAGTGATTCGTTTTATGGCAACATACACAAATAATTACAACTACAACTACAAATAATTTAGATTCTGATTTAAACATCCGAAACCATAAACCATGAAAAAATTTTATTCCGATTTAGTTATATTTGTTTTTCATTTGAAATTTTTCAATTCAAAAAAAAAAAAAAAAAAAAAGAAGAAATAAACAAGATATTTACATAAAGCTAAGAAAGTGTTTGAGAGTCCATATCTGGTGTCGTTTCAATGGAAGTTAAAAAGGAAATCTGTAGTTTTGCCTCAGATCCTCGAATCAACATATCTGTTCCACTATGTTTTGGCAGAAACTCAAAATCAATGCAAGTTTCTGTTTATGTTTTAGGTAAGAAAATAATCAAAGCAGGATGTTGAACGTAGTTAATCCTTCTTATGAATTGAATTTTTGGAAAGTTAAATGAATTTTATGAAGTAAAGTAAATTACGAATTATAAATTATGAATTGAATTGAATTTTTGGAAAATTGAATTGAATTGCATTTAATTAAATTGTACGCAAGTTTCTGTTTATGTTTTAGGTAAGAAAATAATCGAAGCAGGGTATTGAATGTAGTTAATCCTTCCCATGAACTGAATTTTTGGAAAATTAAATAAATTTCATATAGTAAAGTAAATTATGAATTATAAATTTTGAATTGAATTGATTTTTTGGAGAATTGAATTGCATTTAATTGAATTGTATTGTTTCGAATTAAAATTGCATTATATCAAATTATACTGAATTAAATTTAATTACATTGAATTGCTTGTATCAAACAATTTGTAAATATTGTAAATTGTAAAAATTAACTATATATTTGCTTGTGTAGAGGCCCCTTAAAACAACCATGTAACTATAAAAACCTCTAATTTGTTACGTCCTTGTGGCAACCCAGGTCTCCTGGTTGAAATCAGCGAGATAGTTGTTCTCTTTTTCCGCCAGCCGCCAACCGGACCACTTCGCTCTCAACATACGAATAAAACCTGAAATAATGTAAGTTAACTGTTATCTCTTCCTCTCCTCCAGTACGAAAACCCCCCGCACGTATACACAGCCCGCTAAGAACCTAAGTTCTTCCACAAAACCTAATCTAATCTAATCTAATCTCTCTCACGGAACCTAAGTTCCACATTGAACCTTCAGACCAAATCTGACAGATTTTACACTCCTAGCATTTGAATTTTACACAGGGAATAAAAACTTATTTCGAATATGGAACAAATCCAAAGGAGATGATACCTTCACCCGTATGAATAAAAGTAAGTACCATTTGGAGGAAGCATTTAAAGGAGCCAAATATCTTTTGACTAAAAGTGTTTCGTAGTTTTATAAGTAAATTAAGCGATGTCCCTTCTATCTGGCGGACTGATAGGCACCGTAATTGCCATAAATACGAGGACGGTTTCAAAACTAGCCGACCTAACAATGAAGGCACCTAATTTCCTGTTAGCTCGATAAATTTTTTCCAACCATATCCAATAGGTTCTATACCCTGTTTATAGTAAGAACTGCCAAACTACTTAAAATAGCCATTAACTGCAGACTTCACCTCTGCATGGTTGGCAAATCGTTTATCACCGAGCCCTATTTTCAAGTTTGAAAATAGTCCAAAGGAGGTAAGTCTGGCGAATAAGGTGCATGATGAAACTATACGTATTTAAATTCATTAATTTTAGTCATCGCAATAGTGCATATGTGAGGCTTTTTTCCCGTAATTTGTTCACCTAAACGTAAGCGCTGCAATACATTAGCATAATATTGATGGTTTTTCCTTTTTGAAGATAATCAATGAAAATAATCGCATGCGCATCTCAAGAAACAGACGCTATGACCCTGCCTGCAAATGGAACCGCCTTCACCTTCTATGGACACGACTCTCATATTCAAGTCCACCGCTTTCACTGTTCCTTTGCCTCAAGTGTGAAGCGGTGGACATATGTATCTTCCAAGGTTGTAAATCGATGCAAAAATTTGGCTTTATTGCGGTGAAACTCTACCAAACCCTCTACTGGAACATCTTCATGACGCTGTTTTTGCTCTATTGAAAGCAAGTGCGGCACCCAGCTTGCGCGCAGCTTTCTCATATTTAAATATTTGGTCAATATACTACAAAGTAGAGCACATTTCAGCTAGCTCACGCATCTTCAGTCGACGATCATTCAATACCATTTTGTGGATTTTCTTAACCGGACACCTCAATTCGGTCGACCATTACAGTGTTCGTTTTGACAGCTCGTACGGCCTTGTTTAAACTCTGCTACCCAATATTTTGCAGTCGTAAACGAAGGAGCAGGCTCTCTCAGAGTAGAATAATAATATTGGTTGGATTGAGACCTTTCAAATGGAAATATTGAATTACATAACGGTGACCAAATTTTTCCATGTTTACAATTTCGCTGAGATCGTTTACTTTTCGGCTTCAATATTGGTGGGACTGGGACCTTTAAAATCGAAATATTGAATTATGTAATGCTGACCAATTTTAAATGGCTCAACTAAAAATACTAAACAACGTGGCTCCTTGAAACTTGCAACATATGTTTTATAGCGTTGCCACTTTTTAGCAAAATAGTTTTCTTTTCAAACTTTTAACACCATGTATACGTCAGGGCGGCTAGTTTTGGGGCATTTCTCTTATTTATAAAATTCTTTAAAACATTGCACAATCTAATGTTTGGTCAAATCGTTTCTAGGAATTGTAAATGGGCTATGACGACAAACCTTGTCTGTTGGCTCCCCTATAAATTGGCAGATTATCCGATATTCAAATCTTCCTTTGTAATTTCTAATTAGTAGGTTGAAATAATATTGATTCTTATACATTACATTGATATATATTGAAAAAAAAGTTGAAAAAATCGTAAAATATGTTTTTAACCTAGCATAGTCTAGTACAATTCGTGCTGTTATCGCGTATCATGGCTCGACATCGTTCGCCGTTGACAGTAACGTTTCTTCCACGTTCGTCTTTGAAGAAAAATGGACCGAAGATGTTACCAGCCCATAAACCACACTAGACTGCCTTTTTTTCGAGATGTATCAGTAATTCATGTATGACATGTGGCTGTTCAGCACTCCAGATGCAACAGTTGTACATATGCGTTCAGCAAGAAATGAGCTTCGTCACTGAACAGAATTTTTCGATAAAACAGCGGATTTTCATGGAGCTTTTGTAAGGCACATTCACCAAAAATTTGACGTTGTGGTAGGTCATTCGGCTTCAATTCTTGCGTGAGTTGAATTTTATAGGCTTTCAAACCCAAATCGACTTGTAAAATTTTCCTTGTGGTTGAGTAACACATGCCCAATCGCTGAGAATGACGATGAGTTGAAATTTCACGATCGCCATTAACACCGGTCGCTACGGCTGCAATATTTTCTTCGGTGCGCACTATACGTATGCGAGTCGGTGGTTTTATGTCCAACAAAGTAAATTTGGTCCAAAATTTGGAGATAACAACACGAATTGTTGATTCACCAGGTCGATTATGACAACCATAAAATGGTCGTATAAACGATGCACATTTGTCACAGAGCACGAATTTTGATAATAAATTTCAACGATTTGCAATCGTTGCTCGTTTGTTAGCCTTTCAATGATGAAATGACAGAGTATGGACGCCATTACCAACCAGTGCTGCCAACCTGAAAAACTTAAATCGTAAAAAATCACCCTACGAGAATAATCCATCCAATGAGCCATCTACTGAGAAAATTATTAAAACAAAAGAATGAAATTTTAGGTCTAAGGGAGTATCTTTTACCAATTGCCTTTAAATCGCTAAAGTATAAATGCAACCACTTTTGCGATTGCCAAGTGATTTGGAAAAGTGATTTGGGTTCTCAAATGAAAAAAATCGATAAAATACAAAAATTAATGTATTTTGCAAACGGAGATTGGGGAAAAATGATACTTCTGATATTCAAAAAGTCGTCAAATGAAAAAATCGCTGAAATATAAAAACATTTGTATCTCAAAAGCGGAATGGTTGAAAAAAATTACGAAATTGGCTGGTTCCTAAAGAGCTTGAAAATATTGTTACATCACATATGGTGTAAAGAAGCATTTAGAAAGCGGTGAAGAAATCACTTAAATACAAAAATGTATATAATTCGACAAGGAAGCATAAAATCGCGAATATAAGTAAAGTGCCTTTAGCCTTTTTGACTTTAACACAAAACAAATTTTGTTAAAATCGCTAAAATTAAAAATTCGCCAAAATGTAAGCATAACAATTGCTGCGAAGCGGAACATCCATTGGCAAAAGAAATTAATTATACGCTATTTTGAGATGTTTGGAAAGGGAACGACCATTACTTAGTGGCAAAAAGTGTGAAGGTAAAAAGTCATTAAACAAAAAATAGCTAAAACACAAATACGTATGTTTCGTGAAACGGAGAGGTTGCTGTGGGAACTTGCTAAACTTTCAAAACTTTAGGGGTTTAGAAAAATATGATTGCCCATTTGAGGTAAACAAATGTTCATAAAGTTAAATTAAAACATTGCTAAAACCAAGTCCTGGAAAAGGAACCCCAAAAAATTTTTGCTTATTCATCATTTCGCTGAAGTTTTCAATAAACTTTTCACTGTGTGGAACATTGCGAAATTACACCAAAAGCGAAATTAAATTCTCTCGCATAATTATACCTTACAATATTATAGATAAATATTTTCCCTTTTCAATTTTTTTCAAAAATTTTCCTAACTTTGAGGTATTTTAGCTATTTTTCCTACATTTTTCTTATGGTTCCTGTAATTGATTTTAAAGGAAGCAGTGGGTTACTTCATTCCTGACACCCTTGTAAATAAATATACAACAGCGCTTGTTAGTTACCCAAACTAAATCGACACTAAGTCGACATTTTCTTACATCTGAAAAAAACAATTTGTTACGACTAGAACAGAAATGAGCAGGTTTATTCGGGGCCATAAATGGACTGTCTTATGCAGACTAATTTATTATTTTATTAACAAAGCGTCCATTCTTTAGAACTAACTAACTATGCATCCTCATTTGGTGTACCACAGCATATTCCTTAATCATTCTTCATTAGCGCTTTTTGTGATTGCTTGGCCAATATCATATTTGAAATTTTGCTGTCATTAATATACATATACATTTTTGTCATCAGCTATCATTGAGGGTGATAACGTCCTTTCGTTCGTCTATCTTTCCTCTTGGAAAGTGCAAAAAAAGTTTGCATTAAAATTCGTACGTGTTAAGTTGTACATGGGTTTTAAATGGGGGAAAAATTACGTACTACCTCGCTATCATTGTTGTTATATCATCACAACCATTAGCCATTGAATGATTAATATATTTAACATACCCTGAAGAGAGAACAAATTTCACTTTGATATATCGTTAATCATGTTTTTCATGATATGCGAATATACTAATTAGAATATGGAATTTTGATAATAAAGTATTTAAGTAATTGAAATTATGCATTCATGGGCGTATGATTATTATTAATTGTAGATGCCTGTACGTATGAGTATTACGAATTCGAGGCATTATGTAGTAGCTGAGGGGGCTGTATTTGCTTCTTAATATCTTTGTTGACGATTCGTTTAAGACTTGCTTTCAATTGTATGGGTAAATGTGCTTTGATAATTCGAATTGATAATAATTTTATCGTGTGTCAAACGACTAAATGCAATGTTGGTGATGATATTGTGAAAATTATTTATTGGAAATTTGCGGATATCTTTACGTATGAGTGCAGTGAATTAAACTTTATTCATATATAATTACATATATATCATATATAAAGGGTGACGCATAAGTAACGTTACTGGGGACTATATTGAATGCGTTCTTGTGCATCATTTAGTTTTAACTCGTGAACCAATTGTATCTTACATGGAAAAAGATGTAGCATATGTAAAATTCTTTGCAAAGACCGCTTAGACATCTCTATCTGCTGAGAACGTTTCGAGGTTTTCCTCAATACGTGCTTGCGCTCGTGCAATGGTCACTTCATTTCGAACTGCGCGAGATCTTCCAGCACGCGGAACATCACAGACAGCCCCTTGTTGCCCAAAACGCTGAAACAATCGGTAATTTGTTGGAGCGCTAGGAGCATTTCGAACATGAACGAAATTTCGAAATAATCTGAATAACCGAATGCTGACTTTCAAAGTAAAATTGAACAACTTTGGTTCTTTGTTCTGTACTGAGCCTTTCCATCATAAATTTCCCAAGTATTATATAGTTAATTCTGTAGAGACATGAAAAGACTTCAACAAAACATGTATTGACTGATCAAATTTTAACGTTACTTATGCGCCACCCTATAGTACTTTGAAGCTATAGAAGAAAGTAATAGTAGTAGGAAGAAAGTATAAGTTGTACAAGTATATGTAGTAAGAAAGTGTAGAAGAAAGAAGAAGAAAGTGTTGATTTCTACGCGTATGACTGTTATAATTTTATGGAGTGTTGTGAATTTGAGATAATAATAAGTATGGGATTGACGGCAGGAGTTCATTAATCATTTTTTGGTTTCTTCAAAGCTTATGTAGGTTTCCAATTCTTGCTAATTTAGTGCATAGAAAATATTGAAAATAATTTAATTTCATAGGCTATGTAATTAAATTACTGAATTTATCCAGAACATCTTAAGTTAGGATAAAATACTAGAAAACCTGCAATGTATTGTATTGATTGATTTAATTACTAGATCAAAGCTCAGAACCTGTGGAATTTAACAGTTCACTTATTGAAATCAAATAAATGTTTATTGTGCAGCTTGTATTACTATGCAAATTAAGTAACAAATAAAAATAGTGTTATAAATTATATCGATCTTTCAAAGGCTAGAAATGTAATTACATCATAAAAATAATCTATTAAATTCCTCGAAAGTTTTGCCCTTGAGACATTTGGTTTTAATAAAAGTGCACTGGAACAGATACTGGCATTGGAAAGTTCTATTTGTTTTTGATGTATGTCGACTTAGCGAAATTTTGTCTATGTTCAATGATCCCATATCTTTTGGGTGTCACGTCCAGATTTCAGACTTTTTGGATTTTCTGCATAGAGATATTCCCAATCCAAGTCCAATATTATAAAAGAACGTGACCAAATTGAGCAAATTATTTTTTCGTTATGAAAAAGGTAGCAATAACCTGTAATGTAATTTAGTTTTTGGCTGACGCAGCCTTATGCGTCTGAAATTTAATCACAACGAGCCCTAAAACCCCACTAAATAAGACAGGAGATTTCTCTAACTAGGGCCGTCATAACATTACTTTGTTGGTGTTCAGTTAAACTGTAGAATAGCATAGCTCGAATATTGATTAATATTAGATATGGCCGGACTAGCTGTGTAGAAGGTATTAGGCAGTAACACCAACTTGACATAAATTCTCAACACGAATTATCTATTACGTTTCGGGTTCAGATTTGTATTCTTCTCACTTGTTTGGATTTTGATTACTATGGGCTCTATGATGAATTCGGTTTCTATGTGATCTTCTTATTCTAGGATAGAAATCGGCTGTGGTTCTCTTTCATTCCAGTGGCTGGTTGGCTGTTCCCAGTATTGTCAGCCCCTATTCCTAGATAGTCCAAATTGAATTTGGTTATCCCAGGGAGGCGCTGGTAATCTCGTTGCAATATGCCTCGCACACTGTGGGTAAGACCTTCACGATGAGACTCACGTTAAACACTCATGGACTCTGTGTAGTCAGTTAAGTATCACTGTGTACAATTTTAGCCATTGCCTTGTACAATGTTAGACAAATCCGATCAAAATCAATGTGTAAACAATCAGATGAGTCCATTATCAGAATTCACTCTATAAATGGTCAGAAGAAGCCGCTATGTAAACTGTCAACTGTCGAAGCCGCTGTGTGAATCAACAGTATGATGAATCCGCTTTTTATACAGTTAATGAAAGTCTCTGTGTAAAAAGCCTGCCGAAGCCGTTGAGGAAACAGTAAACCGATATGTTCTTTTTAAGTAATTGATTAAATAAGTGATTTTCATAAAATGCATTTTGTAAGAATTAAACAGAATACAAATTATACTGAACTTCTTTCTCCTGTTATATCCCCTTCATTGGTGACGGTAACGTGGGTCAGAGCACTGGTTTTGTGTCGTTGTGTGTGTGATAATTGGCTTGTTGATTGTCAAGCCGAAGGGTATGGTAATTTGCTATTGGCTTAGTCTGCTGTTGTTGTGTGTGTGGGTGACATCTTTGTTACGCTTTTACGGGCCGTATTTCTATAGCTCAACGAGATGTTGTTGTTGGTTTATCGGTTGTTGTGCTGACAATTATACTTGGTTTGTCATCGCAATAATTAAGCACATAAAAACACGCTGAAGAAGTCACAAAAAAATATAATGACGTTAAGCAGAATGCAGTATACGATGAGGATTTTGTAAAATATTGCGTTTATTAAGGGTTTTATTATAACTTATGAAATAAAATATTAAGTGCAAAATGTCTGTGCCATAGTAAAGAAATATATGTGCTCACGCTGGTGTTCGAATTCATAACACTTATGCCTATAGGAATCTATAAATTAATATTTGTCATACGCTAGTACGTTTATAATTTATTTTAATTCGGCTTTTTGTTATCAAAACATTAAACTTCTAAAGCGCCATAGCTAAACATTTGCCATTGGTTATATTAAAGTAGCACACCGCACAATATTATTATTAATTCGTGCTAATGTAGTTCGAAATTGTAACAATTAAATGTGTTTAAATATTCATACGAAATATTTAATTTAAATTTTGTCAACATTTAGTTACATCAATATCGTACTTTTAATTAGCTACAAAAATTATGTTTAAAAATTTATCAGCTATTAAATATTCCTTTATGTATTATACTACTATATTACAATTAAATATTATGTAGTTGGCTCTGAGCACAAGGTATAATCAGCTATTATTGTTTGTATTTAGGTAACACACTATGTATAATTATTATTAGCTTATACTAACAACGGCTTTATATATCAATTGCTAAAATTAAAAGCAATGATGTGCCTTAAAAATTTCGTCGTAATGTGAGGCGCAACGTATACTTATTATGGGATGGAATTCATGACACCCATACTTTTATCTTATTTACAGTTAATAATAATCATACGCTTTTAAATATTATATAAATTATTTAAAAATGTCATCATTAAATTGAAATATCTTTCATGGCCTGCTAAGAAGAATATTTATGTAACAAAAAACATGATTAATGATATATAAAAAGTGATTTGGTCTCCCTTCATGTCAAGTTAAATATATTAATCATTACAATGCCTAATGGTCGTTATGATGTAGCGATGATAAAAAGTGTGGTACGCAATTTTCATAATCAAACCTCATCAATGAAAGGCAAATAAAGGAAAGGACCTTATCTTCCTTAATGATATCTGGAGAAGAAAATGTATCCTAATGGCAATACTTTAAATATGATATGGCAGCGCAGCCTCAATGTTAAGTGCCCAGAAATTATGATTAAAGACCATGAGTTATTCCGCACTTAGTTTTATTACAGTTTCTGATACTGCTACTTAAAAAAAGAAATATCGGAAGTTCTTGAATAGCATTGCAGGCATTATTCAGAATATTCAGAATAATTAGATGCAGATCAAATACGCAGTCACTGTTTTTTTTTTACAATAACTTATTGGCATTATGGGGATAATTCCATTACCCCCTCATAGAAACCCTCTTCTCTATTGACAGAAAATTAATACATTTGATTTTCACAAGCTTCCTTTGCTTCCCAAATTCATTCAACATAGAGCGGAACAGATGGTAATCATTTGGTGCCAGGTCTGGACTTTAATAATAAACACCTGGAGCTTCTGGCGAGCCATTATTGATGTATGCAGCCTGGCATTGTCCTGATTGAACGCATTTACTTGCCTATTAGCTAAATCTGGCCTTTTAAGGTTCGATTGCTTCCTTCAGATGGTCCAGTTGTTGACAGTACACATCTAAATTAAGGGTTTGACGGGGGAGCAGCAGGTCATAGTAGATGATTCTTAGCTAATGTCATCAGACATCCAGCAAAACCTTCTTGACCATCAATTCTGATCTGGCCATCGTTTTTATCGGCTCACCATAATAAGACCACGATCTTTTTCATTTGAAGTTGTTGTAAGTGAACCAGTATTCATCACCGGCCACCATTCGCTTCAGAAATGGTTTGATTTTGCTGAGATTCAGGTGCGATTTCCAGATGAAAATTCGGTCCATGATGGTTTTTAGCCTTAGTTCTTGTGGCTTCCACACATTGAGTTTCCTTATTCAAGTTATTTCAAATTTCAGCTGCTGGACAATTGAATCATGACATACGTGATGGTCGGACTTGACGATTTCCATTATTTCATTGGCATCTTCAACAATTGCCGTTTCAGAGCGTGGTATATCTCCTTGACTTTAAAATTTCTTAAATAGAATCGACATAATCAAAATTGTGTATGATTATTTCATAGTATCAGGATCATAAATACTGTTCACATTTTTAGCCACCTGACTTGCATTTTCATCTTTACCCTACTTTCTCTTTGCTGGTGCCCATTTTTGACACACGCTTCAGTTATAAAAAGTAGTTTCTTGAGTAAAGAATTTTTATACGATCACTTTTATACAACGCGAAATACAGATTATTAAATCCACGTATTTCAGAAAATAATTGGGTTTCCTTGTATTATCAAAGGCATCGGGTTCTCATGATTTTTTAGTCTTATTAAACTAGAATACAGTGTTGAGTTCACTTGAGTAGACGTACTTAGAAAACAACTGAACAGTTCAATTTAATTCTGATACATATTTTAATGTGACATGAAAACGTTGGCGTCTCCTGATGAACAGTTAAGATACTAAATGGTTGCCACAATGAAATGAACTATTTGCAAATCATTTTGGGTGCATAATTTAGTCACGCAGAATTATGTAAAGTCTTGGGCAAATGGATCAAGGGATCGATATTTCTCCGATATAACAAAATAGACTGCAATCGCAGTACATTAACCGTTACACGTTTTCCAAACCATTTTTCGCATTATATTATCTACAATCATTCACATTGAATAAACCGCAAAATAAAAAAAATATGATGTCAAGCCATACGCACCTATAATTCGGCACAATTAATAGCAATCATATATATACGTATCTGTAATTAATAACAGTCATACGTATGGAGATCTCTAATTTATTTGTTTTTTCCAATACTCATACTTTTAAAGATGAAAGTGAGTTTAAACTTTAAACATTTGTCATTGATTTTATTAAGATAAACATACATACAATTATTGTAAATTCATATTATTCGAAATGCTCACTTGTATCAATTAGTAGAATTAAAAATAACTCCATTAGTAAGTTATAAATAAGTAATACCACATACTCGTATATGCATATCATTACTTTGAATGAATAACACTCATTCGTATGCGTATTTTAGCAAATAACAGTTATCATACGCTTTCACATTTATTATTTCAATTATTTAAACATTTAATCATTCACATGCCATAAAAAGGAAATCTTTATAAGTGGGAAAATTTATTAAGTACACGTAAAAACGAAATATCTTCTCCATGCAAGGCCTTCATTAAACATTACAATGGCTAATGACTGTTATGATGTAATGATGATAACGTGGTGCTTTGTAATTTTCTTCATAAAGAAACATGTAGAACTTTTCTGAAGCACGTACGATTGTCAATGTAAACATTCATTACATTATGAAAGAGAGAGCAATAAACGGAAGGATATTTATCCTTTCCCTGATTAAAACTGGTTATGAAAACATATTGCAATGGCAAAATCTCTGTTACGACATAGCGGACAATCTCAACAGATGCTAATGATGTATGATTACAGATTATGTAGTAGTAAATGCTAAATTGGATGAAGTTGCATGTTTAAGCATACTACAAAATGAAAGCTTTGGTACAAAAAGAGCAAATTGATGTAACTCATTATTAATAGTTTTAGAAAAAGAATCGTAAATGACACTTTTCTAAATTTTTCATTAGAACATTTCATCCAATGAAAGGTTTACCTTTATATAGGGTCAAGGATCAAAATAGGAAGAAAGGGAATAATTTCTGTTTCTTTTCTGTTGTGTTTTCATGTAGTAGTAAATGTACAGTTTTTTAAAATAGCGCTTTGGAATATGTTAGCCTGGCGTTAAACGATGAGGTTCATTAATAATCCAATGACTCCTTGAAGTAAGTCTAAAAATAGAACGCGTGTAAGCTCACTAAATGTAAAAAGCTCTCCCCTGTCTCATTCATGGGGTGCAGGGGAATTTTCTTTAACTAATTCAATGACATTACTAAGAAAAAAAGTTGTAAACAGAGAGTTTAAATGATTTCCAAGTGGTTACGTTAATTCCATCATAAATATTTTAACAGACACATCGCCAAATCATGGGATGCCTGTGTTCTTGGTAAATAAAATTAATGCTTCAAACGTAGCAGAGGCAATCTTTTAATGGCAATTGAACACAAAGCTGTTGTGGCGCAGTTGAATCTGGTAAACGTGGTCGTCTAGGAAAATCTAAACTTTTTGAAATCAAACGTTCGCTAAAAATTGCAGCAGCTGGCTCATAGTTTGAATAATAGAATTTGCAGTCGCTCCGTCTTGTTAGAGTCATCAGTTAAGATACTGCTGTACCATTGAGTGCAAAAAGGATGTTCATGTTTATGAGTAATCATTAAAAGCAAATCGCATTTTCACCATTTTTCTTAATTTAATTGACATTTTTTAAAACGAAATAAGGGATAACCCACAAATAAGAACCGAACTCAATACTACTATTTCCAAAAAATAAGATACGCTTTCAGTCCAGTTCAGTTCAGTTTCAAGAAGGACGACACCGAGTAGAAGACGAAAAGCATTCCGAACGACCATCAAACGCCCAGACAATGACTTAACGCCTCGGTGATGATTTTGGAATTCTAAATGGATTATTTAATCCCATTTAATCCCATTTAAAGAGTTAGTTTGGACTTCAAAGGTGGTAAATCTCCTTTAGAAAAAAAACTTTTCGATTAAATGTGTGAGGACATTATTTCTGCTAATCGGAAATAACCGGCCAACCAACCAACCAAGTGAATATCATGGCAAAAGTTAAACGAAAGGAATAGATCATGCATAGTCGCAATTGCTGAGGAAGAAGTTTTAAGTCTTATTATTTTTTCCTTGTTATTTTTGGAATTTTTTCTCCCAAAAAAGCGAAAAATATCACTTTCATTTTGAATTTTGGTTGAAAATCTAATTTTTAATTGGAATTTCCTTATTTTTTTATGCAAAAATTCAAATTTCATCTGAATTTTGTCCAATTACTGGTAGGAAATCCTAATTTCAGAGATAATTTTGTAATATATAAATGAAGAAGGTCTGTTTCTTCACTTGTAATTTTCACAAATATAATTGTAAAGTGCCATTTTCTTTTGGAATTTTCTTGAATATAATGAGAAAATTTTAACAACACTCCAAAATTTTCCAGATATAACTAGGAAATCTCTCCTTAAAAATCTCATTTTTATTTGGAATATTCTAAAATATAAATGCTAAACTTCAGCTGGAATTTTTCTCTTCTTCATTTGCTGAAAATTAAATGGAAATCTAATTTTCAATTATAAGTGAGAAATTTATCTTTTTTTTGAATTTTTTCAACTGCAAATAAAGAAACCCAATTTCAGTTGGAAACATAAGTGGTAAAATATTTCCGTTTGAAATTTTCTCCAATATAAATAGATACATCTCAATTTTTATTTGTAATTTTCTCAAGCATGTAGAAAATCTCAATTTTATTTGTAATTTGCGGAAAATATAAATGAGAAATCTCATTTGCGGTTAGAATTTTTCAATTCATATATATTCAAACGTAAATGAAAGACCATAAATTCCACTGGGTGTTTTTTAAATATAAATAGAAAACCGTAATTTTATTTGTAATTTTTTTCAAATATAAATGAAAAATCTCGTTTTCATTTGCATATTTCTGTATTTTCTACTGGATATGGCATAGTTTGAAATATGCCTATGTACACTCATGGTATTAGGCCACAGACACAAAGTTATGAATTATATTACATTATTATTATTTGTAATATAATTCAGGATTTTGTTCAACAATTATCGAGAAATATGTTGAAGTACTTGTGCCAATATTTTCAAATACATTATCTTGTTTGTTTTGAATAGTAAATAAATTGAATTTATATTCGTTGAGATAACATAAATAATTGAAGAACATAATACATTGAAGCGTATGATTGATATTAATTACAATTGTTGCCACGTATACGTATTATTTATGGAATTACATATCACTCATATCTATCGGCTTTCATATTTTTCTTTCTCAGGGACTTTGAAATAAACGATTGCAATTAGTTTTAGTTATGAAGGATTTTAGCAGTACTAATACAGTATATATTGCTCTAACGTCTAATGTAATATGTAAATAATATTCGTACGAAATACATTGTTTAGTATTCTTATTTTTGTTATTAATTTTGCTTGTAGGCTATTGTTATCCATTGACAAAGGCGAATACATATGTTTTATGGTACTGTAATGATTTATTCAAAGAACATCAATGCCTACGAATATTAATAATTGTAGTTATGGCTCTACATGGGTCTTATAAATACTAGTCAATAATATTTGTACGTAAAATAATATATATGTGTGTGTTTATTATAAGTAATTGAATGTTGCGTATGATTTATATTAATTCTAGTTCTTAGCACGTATTGGTGATATTCTTTGCACTTAAAAGCTATTATGCTTAAAATGAAACTTTCAATTAATCATAAGTTATTTTGGAAAGAAAATATAATATCAAAATTGATATGAAAACAATTATACTTTAAGTTAAACAATTACGATCCATGGAATTGTGATAAGACCATTATATTTTAAATGTTACATTTTGTCAAAAAATGACATTACGTTAAGATCATTATATTATTTGCAAAAGTATTTACGCAGTTGGTTTTCCCTTGTTTTCCCTTGTTATAATCTTATGTGCTCTTGTGCCCTCTTTTCTGCAAATTCAGTTCGTGCAACTTTGCTCGCCGTAATTCTTCGAAATTATAATTGAATTGTTTTTAAAACTTATTATGTTGACATTGTTCAAGATTTCTGAAGAATGTTGAATGCAATTGTAGCTTTACTTAGTGAAGGAGCAAAAAAATAGAGAATTGATGAATATTTTTATATTTTTTGCTTTTGAGTAATTCAGGGATGCGAGTGAAACGTTATAGCATTTTTGATTTAATTATACATGTGAAAAGCCGAATTAAAGCAATAAAAAATTAAGCAAAATAATATCACACACATTTGTCGTTCTGATTTCTATAATCAATAAAAACGTGTTAGGTTCTTTCATAGCCGACAGCATTAAAAATATCAATAACTTTAATGTTAATCCTAATTATGATACGTTTTATTTGTCACAAAATTTGATTTAGTTTGGTTTTCATTAGATTTCAATTGAAAAAAAGAATTAAGTGCAATTTCTATATTATCAGAAAAAAAGTTATTATCAATTTAAAAGTAGTGATACATATTTCTTTTTACAGAACAGATGGAAACTCTTATATATCGACCTCTCTCTAAGTCATGGCAGGACATCCAGATTTCTCTGAAATAGTCCATTCAAGTGAGGAATTAAAAACGCTTTTTCTATAAAAAAAGAAATCAACTCTATTTCAGCAGTACCTGGTTACAAATTCCATAATAAGACCGGAATATTGATACGGTTTTACACCTAGAATCCCATTTTTATTTCACAGATCTCATAGAATTTGAATTGCATAAATGATCAAAAGGTCTTAATTCCGTAATTACTTCATTTAACCACGACCTAACAAGTATTTAATCGTCTTCATTTGCTGAAATTTAAATGAAACATCTAATTTTCATTTGAAATTTACTCAATCAAAAATGGTAAAACTGTTTTTCGTTTTGAAATTTCTCAGCTGTAAATGGAGAAACTCAATTTCAGTTGGAAACATAAGAAGTAAAACATTTTTGTTTGGCATTTTCTCCAGTATAAATAGATAAATCTCAATTTTTATTTGTAATTTTCTCAAGCATGTAGAAAACCTCAATTTTATTTGTAATTTTCCAAAAATATAAATGAAAAATCTCATTTTCGGTTTGAATTTTTCAATTCATACATATTCAAATGTAAATAGAAGACCATAAATTCCACTAAGTATTTTTAAATATAAATAGAAACCTGTAATTTTATTTGTAATTTTTTCAAATATAGACGCAAAATCTCGTTTTCATTTGCATATTTCTCTATTTTCTACTGGATATGGTATAGTTTGAAATGTGCATACATAGACTCATGGTATTAGGCCACAGGTACAAATTTATGAATTATATTATATTATTATTATTTATAATATAATTCAAGATTTTGTTCAACAATAATGGAGAAATATTTTGAAGTATTTGTACCACAATTTTCAATTACATTATCTTGTTTGTTATGAACGGTAAATAAATTGAATTTATATTCGTTGAGATAACACAAATGATTGAAGAACATAATACATTGAAGCGTATGATTGATATTAATTATAATTATTGCTACGTATACGCATTATTAATTGAATTACGTATTACTCAAATCTATTGGCTTTCATATTTTTCTTCTCAAGGACTTTGAAATAAACGATTGCAATTAGTTTTAGTTATAAAGGATTTGAACAGTACTAAAACGTATATATTGCTTTAACGCCTAATGTAATATGTAAATAATATTCATACGAAATACATTGTTTAGTATTCTTATTATTGTTATTAATTTTGCTTGTATGTATATGCTGTAATGATTTAACCATAATGACAAAGTTTTGCCTTAATTTTGTTTTGAGAAGGGAGAGGGATGTCAGCTTCGTTACACGTATTTTTGAAAGTTAGAAAATTGTTTACTGCTTCTGAATTTGACCTACATTTTTTTGCCGTTATTTATATTTATTTCTGAGATTCCATTAAAAAAAATTCAAAATTCTGAAAGTAATTGAATGTGTCTTGAAAACATGTTAACATTTCAGTTTCAATTTGCCCCTTTGAACTCCGAAATTTGAGTTGCGGACATTAAGTTACATATTTGAATTGTGGCGATTTTTTTTAATTGACAATTTTTGTCCTTAATATTTTTGTATGCCATAGCATGCCGCCTTCTCAAAACTCCTTGAGGGAATGGAATTATTATAATTTGTGACATTTCAACTCTTATTGATATTGGTGATTGACAATATTTTAAAGTATTTTTGGAGAGACTTTAAAATATTTTAAGGATTTTTAGTTCGATAATTGTTTGCATATTTTTTGAGCTCCTGTAAAAGATACGATTTTCTTTAGTTCCTCTAAAAGCTTTGGAATGTGTTAATTTTCGGCAGGAATATACTTAGTAGAAAAAAACTTCAAAAAGAACAGACATTCGTATTGTAACACTTGCGAAGAAGGACCCGCTTGTGTCTTTAAGAGCGATTTCAGCAAAAATTGGAAATGCAATTTCATCGCGAATGGTTCGTCGTAGACTATAAGAGGAACATTTACCAGGACGGAAAGCCAGTAGAGTTCCTTTGCTTAGACAAAAAAAATTTAGAGGCTAGATTGGCGTTTGAAAGAAGTCGTTCCAATTGGTCCGGAGGAGGCGGTGAAAACAAAAATGTCGAAACAAAAATTAATGTATTTGGAAACGACTGTGCCCGGAATGTTCGACGCCTTAAGGCTTGCTTTACAAAGAAAACGGTCAAGCACGGGGGCGGCAATATTATGGTGTTGGGTTGTTTCTCGTGGTATGGTGTCGGCCCGATACATCGAATTACCGACACTATGACCAGATTCCACTACAAAGATATCTTGGAAAATACTATGTTTAACTAAGCTGTGGAAAATATGCCTCTTTGATGGATATTCTAGCAGGATAACGATCTGAAGCATACTTCTAAGTTGGTAAAGGATTGGTTTCCAGATAATAATGTTGCTCTTCTTGGCTGGCCAAGTCAATCTCCGGACTTAAATCCAATCGAAAATCTTTGGGGAGAGTTGAAACAAAGAATTGGAAGGGAGGTTCTTAAAAATAAAAATCAGTTATGGAAAAAACTTGCAGGAAGCAGGTAATCTTTATGTGATTACTTTTAGTGTTGAAATTTATTCAACGTTCACAATCACGGGGTGCAGACAACTATTCCCTGAAAACAAGGAATGAACATAAAGGTGGCTGTACCGGCTTTTAAAAAATACTAAATTTAAATTTTGAAAAATACTAAATTTAATTTTTGTTTTTTGTTATGGTTTTAGTATTTATTTTATTTCTAATGTTATAACAAAAGAAATTAGTATTTATTTTTTTTAATTTAAATACATTTTCGTCTACGAGCCTTTAAAAGAAAAATGTAGGATGTACTTATTATTTTGGCCATATGTGTATTTTAAATACCTATTTGTTGATAGCTTTGTTAGAACTATCAGTTGTATGACATTTTTCAATTACTATTACTCGAGTCAATATTAATTTTATCGAAATCACACCAATTATTCAACGGAATATAATAATTAACCTTTCAGCATCTATTTTGAGACCAAGGACTTGATATACGACAAACTCATTATTTTCACATTATAGCCGACATTTTGCATTGGTTCAATTAGCAATTTAATATATTGCAAAAATAATATTTTGGGAAGACAAGTAATTTTGTAAGCCAAATTGTAAGCAGTCCTTCGAGCAGATGGTACGATCAAATTATAGCCAATAGAATTATTGGAAAATGATAGCAATTTGATACTAATGATTGGTAATGAATGTATTTTTTATTACTATCAATGTATCAATGTAACTAAATTTCAATGGCGATAAAATTTGCACATCTCATATGTCGCTATGAACACCATGATCACTTCCGTTCTGAATGCAAAATAAGTATACGAAAATTTTTATATTTCCATCAATTAATAATTTCGTTACGTTTTGTTATATCCTTGACAATGCATATTTACTGCTTCCGCCATTTGATGACAAATTGTAATAAAATATATCTCTTAAATCTACCTTAAATGTGGTATAATAAATTCAACAATCACAGGCGTAAACCCTCCAGCATCAGTATCAAATATTCTGCAGCATTACAAAAGCGATATAAAAAAGAAAGAAATAGAGCCTAACCCACAAGATTTATTGCGATGCTTATTCGACGCATTCTTGATAAAGTCCAAAACGCTATCGAAAGAAAAAAAAAAGGAAAAATTAACGTGGAATAATCTGAAAACAAATTGCTGTTGATGTAAACGAGAGCGATAAAACGGCAGAGAAAGCACAAGAAACAACAAAATACATTAGATGCCGCATTGAATTAAGAGAAATTATAATCTTAAAAAGAAACTGTTTGCAACATTTCACATTATTTACCAGTTTTGGGGTGGGGTTGGAGATAAAGCGGCAGGGACAAGTTTTGTTTATCTCAAAATGTTTTGCTAAGAAAATCCTACTTAAGAAAGTTGTGGCAACAACTGCATTTTATCATTTTCAGACTGGACAAAAGCAAAATAATACACAAATGGCAGTGGTAGTATGAGTTTGGGCAATGGTTTGTGATTTCATAGAAATGAAGAACAAAGAAATGATTTTGAGGTACGATATATCGTATTAAAGACATTTAGATTGTTTTGTGTTTGCATAAACGAATTTGATGGTGTTTTAGCACCGGGAAGTAACACTTATTACAGTGTTTTCTTGTGCAATTGTTAGCATATAATCACAGCAGACTACACGTATGATTATTATTTTTGAATGATACGTATACTTTATGCGGACATAATTAATAGTACTTATACGTTATTTGGTTAGTTGGTGTGTTTGCATAATCGAATTTGAATCTTTGCTGGTGTTTTAGCATCAGGATGTAACACTTATTACTGTACATTCTTGTGTAATTGTTAATATTTAATCACAGCGGACTACACGTATGACTAATTCTTATTGAATGGAACGTATACGTATATTATGTAGACATAATTAATAGTACTTATACGTTAGTTGGTATTATGATTTACAGGCTGAAAAATAAAAACAAATTCTCTTGCATCTCACAAACGAGGCAAGAGCAAGCTTCTTGAATGCAGTGAGTTTACACGCATTCCATTTTTGGACTTACTCAATGGGCCTACAGTTTAACGACGATTCCGAACCGTCATTACATTACTCGATTACTCGAAGTGTTCGTCAGACACATTGGGGTAACTGTCGCTCAAATAATGATAGGTAGCTGCATGCGGGTTTAAACTCGCAATCATGCGGACGATAGTCGTGTGTATTAACCATCGCGCCACGGTCGATTAGCACATACAAAATAATTCACAGATATTAGAGGCATCAGAGACAGTGGTTTTCGATTTCAAATCAATGCAACACATCATTTTGGAATATTTTCCTCATCTTTCTGCTCTTACAAAGTAATATGAAGTTCTTCAAAGATCTTGATCACGGGAAGTGTCACCTATTATAATACATTGTATTTCCATATATTTGGAAATTACTTTTCAAATCAGAAATTGAGCTGCAAAGAAAGAAAATGGTAATGTTATGCATTTGGTAAGCACGAAATTATATAAATATCGTTTTATGCATTGAATCGCGTAATAAATTTAATAATTTTAAAAAGGTTTTACTAAAACTTTCCCACAACTAAAAGTTGGTCTTCGCTCATGTAAACAAAAATTTTAAACTCAAAACGATTTTGTATTAAATATTATCAGACGAAGCGAGTGAAAATTTTTGCAAACCTCAAAATTGAAAATTTTTAATCCAAAATTTCAAATAAATTCTAATTTTTCTAACTTACTGCCAAATAAGCTGATATATTATTACGCATTTCATTGCATGTTAATGTAAGTCTTTGATCTAATTCAGAATTAATACTAGGTAACACAGCGATACAGCTACAATAAGAAATTTAAATGACTTTTTTAATCAATGTATTTCATCTATTTATTTTTGTATTGTATAGAAATTGCAATTGGTTTTGATAGATAGGGAATTGGTGGTAGATCGTAAATGACCTCCACACTCATTCACGCATATGCGACAATTGTTCACAAAATTATTCATTGCGGGATCGCCTCAATTATTGTTTTAATAGACTGCTTCAATTCAGTGAAAATCTTTGGTTTCGTTTTGTAGACTTTTTTCTTAAGATAAACGCACAAAAAAGTCTGGTGCAGTCAGTTGGCCTTGGGAGGCCAGCGGAAAGCGAATTTTTTTTCATTTCATTTCATTTCATTTCATTTCATTTCATTTCATTTCATTTCATTTCATTTCATTTCATTTCATTTCATTTCATTTCATTTCATTTCATTTCATTTCATTTCATTTCATTTCATTTCATTTCATTTCATTTCATTTCATTTCATTTCATTTATTTAGGACTATGACCACATAAATCGTTACAGACTAAGAATTGACACAACATATTTTAAGAAAGTTAGCTAAATAAGTAAATTATTTTATTTTTAATTCTTAAAAAGAAACAGTTTAAAATTATTTCTAGACAGTGAGTTGGGTGTTGAGTCTTTCAATCCCATTTAGGATATTGAATTCAATAAATCCGCGATTCAAAGCTCAAGGCTGGGCATACGAGCTGTGATCAAAAAATTTTCAATTTTTTCAAAAAGTATTCATTTATTCATCAATAACTATCTTGTCCCCTTCATAGTAATCCCCCTCAGATATAATACACTTATGCCAGCGTTTTTTCCAATTCTCGAAACACTTCTGAAACGCGCTTTTTGGTATCGCCAACAGCTCCTGTTTCGATTTTTCTTTTATCTCCTCAATCATAGCAAAACGCTCTCCTTTCATCGATGTCCTCAGTTTTGGTAAGAGGAAAAAGTCAGCGGAGTTTAAGTCCGGTGATTGCGGTTTTGTTTTTGGCCAAAAGCTCACGCACAAGCATCGATGTGTGAGCTGGTGCGTTATCATGGTGCAAAATCCATGATTAAGATTCCGCAATTCTGTGTGTTTCTGACGAATTGCTTCGCGCAAACGGCGCATAACTTCAAGGTAGTATTCCTTATTGCCCGTACGACCTTGTGGCAAGAATTCATAATGCACGACGCCATTGCAATCGAAGAAAACAGTGAGCAAAACCTTCACATTTGACTTAACTTGACGTGCTTTTTTCGATCTTGGCTCTTCGCTTCCATTGGGATGATTAGGCTTTGGTTTCAATGTTATAGCCATACACCCATGGTTCGTCACCAGTTATTATCTTTTTGAGGAAATCTGGAAATCTCGCTCCTGAGCGATGTTCGTGCGACGTTGTTTTTGCTCAAAATTTTACAATTTCGGAACAATCTTCGCCGCCGCACGTTTAATGCCTAAAACATGCGTAAAAATTGCTTGGCATAAGCCGAACAATATGCCAACATCATCAGCAACCTCTCTAATAGTGATTCGACGATTATCCAAAATCATTTTCTTCACTGCTTCAATGTTTTCATCGGTTGTTGACGTACTCGGGCGACCAGGACGAGTATCGTCATTGACATCTTCTCGGCCTTCCTTCCTTGTGTTCTGCTCATAGTAGTTAACATTTCATATTTCAATATTAGTAGTTTTGGCCACTTCTAGTTAATCGGAAATTTCCACCCGTTCCTACATAAGTGATCTTGGCGAAACATAAAATGGTATAAGCGACAATAATTCAGAACAATCAATTATACCGGCTATTATCTCGCATGCAAATAACAAGGTATGATAAATACGGCGATATTGCAAAGGCTGTAAGTCCAGTAACCAAAGTTAATTGAGGAGGGAGCAAATTTCAGAAAGATCCGCTGAACTCTTTCTATGTGTTGATGCTAAAATATACTACGGCATTTCCGATCATTTTTTATGTTCATCCTTGTTTGCTATCCTCCTGAATGGGCCTCAATGAAAATTCGCTGTTTTATGGAAAAATTTTGTTCTGCGATGAGGCTTATTTCTTGCTGAAGGGATACGTAAACAAGCAAAACTATCGCATCTGGAGTGATGAACAGCTACATGCCATACATGAATTACCGATGCATCCCGAAAAAACGGCAGTCTGGAGTAGCTTACGGGCTGGTGGCATCATCGGTTCATTTTTCTTCAAAGAAGACCGTGGAAGAAACGTTATCGTCAACGCCGAACGATATCGAGCCATGATACGCGACTTTGTTTTTGCCCAGTTGGCTGAATTGAACTTGGTTGGCACGTGGTTTCATCAGGACAGTGCAATATGCCACACAGCTCGTGAAACAATGGATATGTTCAGGAATGAATTTGGTGAGCAGCTTATCTCTGGATTTAGCTCTGTGAGTTGGCCCAAGGTCTTGCGATTTTACTCCTCTTGATTATTCATTGTGGGGTTATGTCAAGTCGTTAGTCTATGTGGACAAGGCGAACACTATTGAAGCCTTACAGCATAACATAACACGCGTTTTTCGTGGAATACAGGCCGAAATGCACGAAAAAGTGACGAAAAATTGGACCTTCGGAATGGAAATTTTTAAGCGAAGCCGCGGAGCAACATTTACATGAAATTATCTTTAACAATTAAATGGCAAAGACCAATTTATCGATTCTAATAAAAAATTTTAACATATAATGCAAATTTGAGTATTTTATTCGATTAACAAAAACTACTACTAAAAATCACTCTTTATATTCAGCACTGTTAAAGCATCTTCTTAGCTCCCTGTATCTTAACCTGCGATACAAATCAGACCCTCCATATCAAGGCTAAATTGTTGTTGTTTTTGTTGCAGCCACTGAAAGAAGTTGTGCATGAAATATACACTTACGCCTTGACTCACTAAGTTATTGCTTTGTGACTAATTAGAGCATTAAAGCTGTGTTTTCGCATGCGTTGGATAGAGGTCGGAGTGTATGACTTGCAAAGCAGCGAATTACTTTTATACTCTGTCCAAATATGGAAATTTAGAACATATTTGGGACTATGCACTCTTGAGATTTTAAAACTCTTTCTTTGTGGACCACGGATCAGATAACATCAACGATAAGTATAACTGAGCAGCTAAAAAATGGAACAAAGGATGTTTCCTAATTTTTTAAATTAAAATAAAGTGTTTCTTTTTTTGTATATAAATGAACAAATCAATTGGACCTGTTTAAAAGGAAAAATCCAAACATATTATATAAAAAGAAGGGCATTCTTTTCCCTACAGGTGGCTTTAGTAATCTGCATCTTGCGTTGTATAACGCAACGGTTACGCTTGATGGCGGTGTTTAAAAATCCGTTCAAATAATTTTGAAATTGTTTGACTCATTATTGTTTAATAGCGCAATTAAAATGTATACCAGCAAAGAGAAAATGCGGTATATTTTGCAATTTTTATATGATAAAGGTAAGGTCGTTATCCTGAAATGGAAATCTTTAAGTCCGACCGTCAGATAAGTGCTGTTTTGATTGGTAAGGAGCTAAAAATTTTATAAAAAAAAAAACGTTTGAATAATGCCAGAAACAAAAAACAAAAAAAAAAAAAAAAAAGGAATAGGCTCGTTGTAATGGAGTCACACAAGTTCATGGACCGAATTTCTGTCCGCAAATCACTTTTGAAACGCAAAAAATCAACCCATTTTGAAGCGGATGTTTTCTAATGATGAAAAGTGGATTGTCAAGCGAAAATGGCAGTAATCGAATTGCAATAGTGAAAGCTCAAACGGCGATAGTGGCAGGATTGTTTGCAGGAAGGTTTTGCCGGAAGATTTTGCAGTGCGTTTGAAGGGATTGGGTAAGATGACCTATTAAGAGATGCTCGCTTACTGCCAGCCTCTTAAATCGGATCTGTATAGCCTGAATAAAACAATTGGCCACTAGCGGCCAGCTTTGATCATTAGCAAAAGAATTGTGTTCCATTAGGATAACGTCAGATTAAACACATGGATAATGATGGAATTATCCTTAAAATGGCAACAAGTTAATGAACAAAATGGTGCATATTTAATGTAAATCGGATTTTTCTAACTGTTCTAAATAAAGCCTTCAATATCATGTAAAAACAATGAATTTCTGTTTACTACACCTTATGTACGAGTATTACGCATTACATTTTATGCTTTTTGTATTACGTATACCTTACTGTGATACCTGCGTATGAGTGATAGTAAACAGTAACCTAATTTATAATTACGCATACGTAGCTTTTTAGAATTACGTATACGTTACACCACATTTAAAACAACATACTACAGCCCAGAATGTTTCTGTTTTATGGGACATATTTTTCCGTTATTGCTTTGTGCCAAAATGACATAAATTTTTCTGAAAATATATTATGGTGAAATAAATTGTGCAAGAATTTTATTTTTTATAACTTTATATATTTATATCAAATGAGAATATTCACATAATTCTTGCAAAACGTCTTGAGGTAAGGTACCTCAATGTTCGCTTTACATTATTCTACTTTACTGTTTTCATTCTCTTTTGTCATTTGTACGTTCGAAGTTCGCTACAAATTGTAGTTTAAATATGAAAAAGATAAATTGCTTGATAAGTAAATGGAGATTAAATAAAGTTTTAAAGAGCCTCGGCAAAAGTGATAATATTTTAAAAGTTAGCAAAAGTACAATAAGGAAACCCTGGGGAACAAAGAATCAAGCGGAAACAAATACACAATAAAAAAATAAAAAATGAAATTTTTCTGTCGCTTAAAGAGCAAAACGAGAATGAGTGCAATGTAAGCTTCAAGTAAACTGCAAACAATATTTCATAACATAAACTTCAAGCAAATTTCAAACTACAATTCATATGTGTTACATAATATTTTAATATTTTCAACGTAAACAGAAATTCCCTTAAGGAGCCGTAGCAAAACCTCTTTGTGGTTATGTTTTCAAATGAAAGCATTTTCATCATCCCTTGCCCTACCATTCCCTGGCTGGCAGGATGTCACAATTAATTTACATTGATTGTTTTTTTTTCCAACACTTTCCCAAGAAACTTTTTATTTTTTTTGCAGAGAATACTTTTCTCCCTTGGGCACATCATCATGCACAGCTTAACATTTTGACTTGCATTTTTTTTTGCTGTTAAAAATCTCTTTTGCTGCTGTGGCTGTATGAAATAAATAACAAATACTTAAGGTTTTTTTTTACCGACAAATGTTTGAACTTGTTAAATATGATTATATGTGATTTGTTTGGCAACAGAATTTGCCATGAAATTGATTTATGTACATGTGTTAGACATAAGTGAAACACGCTCATAAACAAGTGAAGCGTAAAAGTTTAAGCTGCGAATGTTTGTTGCGTATACGTACTCGTATCATTAATTCCTGGAGAGGGGAGAGCTTTGCGTATACTCTTTATTAATTTATATTAATATTACTCATACGTCATATTGATAATATATTTTTTCTTGACAAAACCTTAGGAATATGTATGGTGATATGATAAATTATAGCAATAAATGTTTTCACGAGATGTGCTATAATTTTCGTAGCTATGCAGGTTATTTGGTGAAAATGTAATATTTAGCTAAATCTATGTGATAAAATGTTACAAGTCATTTAAAAAAAAAAACAAATTTTTACATATAAGAGGATGAGGCGAGTGGGAAATTTTATCTAAAATTCATTTGGTGTTGATTATTCAAGTATATTAAAAAACAAGCGGCTACAATTTGTACAAATTGTTAATAGTAAAAGTAATTTGACATTTTTTTCCTTGCGATATTTGATATATTTTTCTGAAAATGTTTTGATCATTGGAGATCCACCTTCAAAGTTTTATAAATAGCTTAAATTAATAAATATTTCGTATTTTATTGACCAATTATAGGTAGTTTCTTGCAGTATGTATTTCAGAAGGCTGCTGTAAAGTTACGTATGACTAATATTAATTGAAAATATTTTGATAATTGGATTATTTCATGCCATAAATGTGTTATTTAGGAATAAACCTACTTCCAAGGAATAAATTAATAATAAATATTTCGTATTTTAATAATCAAATCTGTATATTTTTTACAGTATATATTTCATGAAGCTGCTATAAAGCTACGTATGACTAATATTAATTGCAAGCTAATAAACGCGTACCTATTATTAAGGGGTTCCGGTGGTCTAGAGCTTTTCAAGAATTTTTTTACAATAAAAAAAAAAAATAACAAAACAATATCTAAATTTTTAAGGCTTTTTATTTAACTTCTTTTACATACAAAAACAAAAAAAAGACATTTTTTTAAAATTTAAAGATTTTAAAAATGCCGCTGAAGTTGACCGTACCTAAAAAATGGACCTGGATGGTGTTGTCCATTTTGTCTCTTCAATTAATCTGAAACACAAAAACCAAAAAAATTATTAATCAGTATGACTGTAGCTATGTCCCGTATTAGAGTAAACAAAAACAAAAAAAAAAAAAAAAAAAAAAAATTGACAAAATTACGCAGTTTTGAATTTGACACTCAAAAAATCGGGGTTTTTTCAATTTTTTAATTAAAAAAATACGAAATAATCGAAATAGTAATATGATTCTATAACGGGCGATAGCCATTGATGTAGTGAACAACATATTAAAATTTCTGACGATTCGGTTAAATATTTTTTGTTTTTGTCAACACCAGGCCGAAAAAAGTAGTTTTGAGATAATTGAATTGAAATTTTTGAGAGTGGATATTTTCAAAATTTTCATAAATTTTTATTACTTACAGTTAATCCACCACCATACAGAACTCCTTCTATTTCTTCATACTCCAATGATTCTTCATCCTTTTTCCGTTCGAACTTCTTTTGGGTCATCAGTACTTCGACGGTTGGCTGTATATTCTCGATGCGTGCCGCGGTCTCGTGCGAGTTGCTCCGCTTGTAGTCCAATGGTGATACTTTTCAAAACAGTAGCGAATCCTTCATTAAATGTGCAGGCAGAAATATAAGTGGCAATATCAATTATTTTGTTGCCAACAAAATGATGTTTTGGCGTCAAACACAAGCCGTCAGACACAAGAATGGCAACTCTCGTTATTGTTCTGGTTATTATTACCAATACACTTTTCAAATAAATCATCTGCTGTTCACTCTTCGTAGATGGGTTTCAATATTTCTTGTGCGTCATCGTCTAGAGCAGGTGGAGCCTGCAGCTTTATTCTGGTGTCATTTCCACCACGATTCTGGACCTAGAGAACAGTGCGAGTGTTGAGGATTGTCATTTGACTCTATCTGCTAAAACGGCTGTAGAATCAAAAATACTGGAAATATTCTTCCAAAAATTTGACAGTATACGAGTATTCTTAAAAGCTTATACTTTCGAAACATCAAAAAAAGAAGATCGATTTGTTAAAAATTTTAGACCACCGGGATCCCTGAATTGCAAATACATTGTATGTGCCTTGTATTGTCCTATTGTTGTTATTCTCGCATATTTATTTTCAAAAATGAAAGGCTTATTTTGAGAATATTGTGTTCATACTATTCTTTATGTATTTTTAATATTATATATTTCAAAAAAAAAAAAAAAAAAAACGTCAAATGGCTAAAGTTTTAAACATATTAAAGTATAAGTTAAATTCCAAGTAACTCGATGATTTTCGGCTAAGGCGTTCAAAAGGAGAAAAACTTGGATAATTTGGAAAATGTCTATTAGTCACGATATTTTTGATATTTTTCAATTTTTGTCTACATACTCATATGTTTCTTTTCATATTTGGTCATTGTTTTCCCAGTACCTCTACATCGTCTCTTATTATATGCCATGGAAATGACCACTTTGTGGCCCATTTACCCATTTGTATTTCCAGGTTTAAGAGCTTTTTTATGCTTTTTGATTGCCTTAACAAAATATGAAACGGACTGCCTTTAATAACAATGTGTATAAAAATAATGATTGCATTTATTGGCCATTAAAGTAAGAAAAAATTACAAAATTTACAACAAATAAAAGCGCAGTCAAGTTTTATATAGAAAGCAAAAAAAAAAGTCGTCAACATTACAAACTCGAGCATTACATTTCACACGTCAAATGTGAGTATAAAACATCCTTTTAATGTATTAATTTGGAACAAATTTTTTAGTTTCCCGGTTGTGAAGGATATTTTTACAACAACTTTGCTTTTGTGTAGACTTTAATTGGATTTAATGTATGCAAAAAATCATTTTAATATCATTTTGCTTTTAAAAATGCAAGCGACCGGTGGAACAAAGATAAGGTGAACTATCGTCATGGCCTCATGTTTCTGCTATAAACTTTTACTATTTATTACATTTTAACCAACTCTGTAGTCCTTAGAGCAACTTTGCCACATATGCATGTAGGATATAAGCAAAATAAATGGTGTTTTATGTGAGATTATCGACACACACACACTCAAAAACATACAAACACTTTTTTACACATTTATGTAGTTAAATGTATACGTGCATATGTGTTGCGCATATGTGTGTTTAAAATGGTGGGTTGGTATGCAAGAATCATCGAGTATGAATGTATTATTAAAAAATATTTTAACGTTATGCTTAAAATGCGGTAAGTTTATATTTACCTATACATTTGTGCACAGTGGCTGATTGGATGGATTTTTTTTTAATAAATGAAATAGTTTTAATGACATTTATTTTATTCTCACATTCATAAATATGATTCCTTTATTATTACCAAATTGGTGCCCACCTTAAAATTTTTTAAAGAATTTGTTGTCCATCGTGAAATTTTATATAGATTTCGTAGTCCACCATGAAATTTTCTATAGAATTTGTTGTTCATCATGAAATTTTCTCTAGACTTTGATGCCCACCTCGAAATTTTCTGCAGAATTTGTTGTCCATCATGAAATTTTCTCTAAAATTTATTTTTCGCCATGAAATTTTCTGTAGAATTTGTTGTCCACCGTGAAATTTTCTATAGAATTTGTTGTCCACCATGAAATTTTCTGTAGAATTTGTTGTCCACCATGAAATTTTCAACAAAATTTGTTATCCATCATGAAATTTGCTGTAGAATTTGTTGTCCGCCACAAAATTTTCTACAGAATTTGTTGTCCATCATGAAATTTTCTATAGAATATTTTGTCCACCATGAAATTTTCTTAGAATTTGTTGTCCACCATGAAATTTTCTATAGAACCTGTTGTCCACCATGAAATTTTCTCTAGAATTTGTTTTTCGCCATGAAATTTTCTGTAGAATTTGTTGTCCACTATGAAATTTTCTGTAGAATTTGTTGTCCGCCATGAAATTTTCTATAGAATATTTTGTCCATCATGAAATTTTTTAAAGAATTTGGTGTCCATCATGAAATTTTCTATAGAATATTTTGTCCGTCATGAAATTTTTTAAAAAATTTGGTGTCCGTCATGAGATTTTCTATTGAATTTGGTGTTCGCCATGAAACTTTCTACAGAATTTGTTGTTCATCATAAAATTTTCTACAGAATTTGTTATTCGCATGAAATGTTCTTCATTTTATTCTTACATTTATAGACATGATACGGAGTCATTTCCTGTATTGTCATCAAGTCGTCCAAAATACAACTCAGTATATCTGTGCTGACAAAGAAAAACGACTTAAGTGGAGTTAGAACAGACTGGAGGTTATTTGCTATTATTATTGTATTTATTGTGACGCATTTCAAGAAGGAATGACTTCCGGAAATTGACGATAGAACAGTTGATTTACCAAATTAAGCATAAAGAATGAAAAAAACCAAAGGAAAGTTTCTACGAGAACACCCAAATCTTTAACATATGTACCTGTTTTTTTCTTAAAGATTCAAAACAGTCCAATCTTTATAACAGGGAGAAATTTGACCTAGCTTTTAAGGCAAACAATATAGTAAATCGTCAGTTTCCTAAAACAATATCATAAATATGGACCGAGAATAAATCTAATTTAATGTACAAAATAAAACGCTATAGGGACAAATCCAATACAGGCCACTTATTGGATTTTAAAGACAAAATTGGCACTTCAAAGACAAAATTAAAGACAAGTTTAGCATTGCAAAAATCGGACCAAAATAGAAAAAATGGAATAAAAAACCACCCTTGCAGCCCACTGTACATTGACTGGTCATAGACCTAATTTTGACAAGTGGTATAGAGGAAATGTAACCGAAGATATACTTTGAAAATGCTCCATGTCATCAGCGTTCCTATTAACAAGATGCCGAACTATCGCAGTGATACATAGAAATGTGGTCAAATATGTAGACACTCGATTAACAAACTCGGATGCTCAGAATCATAAATTTAGTTGACACAAGACATGTTACTCGTTAGAATGTTTATTGTCATTTAAATGTAACTTGTTTTTTTTTTTAAATATTTTTTATTCTTTGTTTAAGTGGCATTTAAGAGAAAAAACTCGTTATCTGGATATCTGGCCAAAAACTCAACAAATATTATCGAACAAACTTGGTATTAACCAGATATAACTTTTTTCCAGGACTCAAAATAGAATTTCGAGGCATCCGTTTTCAGATGAAAAACATAAACGAGAAATCACGAATTTTAATTTAAATAGATGTGTTTGTCGTAATAAAAGATATTATGGTAATTTTGTATAAGATGAAGTGTTGAGTTTGTACTTAATGGGATATGGCTGCTAGCAAAGGTAAGAGAAGTTGGTAAAACTTGGTCGTGGGGCTGTGAAAAAGGAGGTCAGGATCACCACAGTCATGGTAGGGTGGGCATGCAGGGGGCCAACATCGACGTCCTTCCTCAAGAAGATGTGTCCAGTCCGTGAATGTGTTTTGTATTTGCGTTGTATAAATATTTTGATTCCATATGGAATATTTTAGTATTCGTGGCATGGTATTATGACAGACGGGTTGAAACCTGCCCCGAGAAATGGCGTTAGTTAGCCGGTCAGCGTCATCGTAATATCGCGTTAATGGCACCCAAATAGAGGGTGACATTAATGGCGAAGTGACATGTAATATGTCGCCGAACGGTAACAATATGGCGCCCAACCGAAGTGTCACGTAACAACATGGCACTCGAACAGAGGGTAACATTAATGCCAAAGTGTCGCGTAACAATATGTGAAAGCCGCTTTTGATGATAAATGTATAGTTGTACTATTTCTCGCACCAATTAGTTTTAACTGTTGTGAAACATATAAATAGGTTTTAAACAGATATCGTAAATCTATCACTTACGAACAAAAATGTCTTTTCTATACACTTAAAGAATTATGAAGAAACCTTTAAGTATGATTGATATTAATTCCAATCAGATTTACGTATACTTATTATTATTAGACATATAGCACGCATACGCTAAGGATGCCATTCAACGGCTTAAATCTTATGCTAGATATCTTAAGTAGTCATATCGCATTTTCATTTCTAAGTGAGATCATGGGAATTAATAACCATGGAGATTTATGGTGCCATTGAAAAAACAAAAATCCTAGAATTCAAGCTGAAATCACTGTTCAGCGTATATTAATAGTTTTGCATATCTTTATGCATAAATAATGTGAAAAACTGTGGAAAATGTACGCCTTTATCCAGCCACAACTTTATGTAGCGCAAACACCAGAAACACCACCACCATCAGCAACTACACCAACTAAGCCAGAGATATTGCTACAATGTCGTGTGTATGCGAGCGTTTGAATGTATGACATATCGTGCCACAAACTCATATCCATAGTTTTCTATCCAGCAGGTAAGCGAGAATGTATGAGTTTGCACCTGAGTGTGTGCGTGCGCCTGTATATAAGTGTATTTATTATAAATGGGTTTTATTTTAAATGTACCAACATTTATTTGTTTACTCTTACAATGCGTTTGAATTAAGTTTTTCCAGTCTTTCTGTCGCTGCCACTGGTATCAGTGTTTGTTCTACACGTATGAAATGTGGCACAAACTTTGTCACATACTATGGCTCTGTTTTCGACCAACTATGTGCGGTTTTTTACCCGCATTTCGTGTAGATCAGATAAAAAATTAAATATTTTATTAAAATATGATAATGATAACGATGAGTCCATTATAACAACGTCGTTGTAATGTTGATGAGGTCGAGGATGATTATGGCGATTTCTTGCAGCATTAAATATTTAAAAATGTGATGAGGAGTGCCTAAAATAAATATAATTATGTTTAAAAAATGGAGAACAAAAAGAAACAGAGAAAAAAAAGAAAGCGAATGCAATTCTAAGAAACCCCACAAAAATTTATAGTGCGCGTCATATGGAAATTTCTGTCTGTGTTTGAAAAAGTATATGATTAACCGTCACGTTGTTGTGGAAAACTATTTGGGATGAGATTTATTGGCTAAAACAGAAAAAATTTCGAAATATTTCTTTTATCACCGAATTTTTATAAGGGCATAAAAAACGGTGTTTGCAAATTTTCTGGTTTTCTAAAAGCGAATGTAAGGTTACTTTTCCATAAAAGTAACATAAATATACACATATTTCATGTTAATTTGAAGAAAAACTGAAGTTTTTAGTGTTGGTATAACAAACTATAACTGAAAGATGCTAAAAGTAATGAAATGTATGTGGAGGTTTGGCACTGTGTTCATGTGTACACGGTGTGTATGGTTTTCTATAGAAAATTATGTGAGATTTTCTATAGAATTTGGTGTCCACCGTAAAATTTTCTATAAAATTTCTTATCCCCCATGACGTTTTCTATTAAATTTGATGTCCATTACAAAATTTTCTATGGAATTTGGTGTTTGGTGAAATATCTTTTAGAATCTAATGTCCGCCGTGAAATTTTCTATACAATTTTGTGCTCACCATGAAATTTTCTATAGATTTTGCTGTCCACCATGAAATTATTTATTTAATTTAATAATTTAGCGAAATTTTGTACAGAATTTGATGTCCATCGTGAAATTTTCTATAGCATTTGTTGTTCACCATGAAATTTTTATTTAATTTAGGGTCTACCATGAAATTTTCTATAGAATTTGGTGTCCACAATGAAATTTTTTATAGATTTAGGCGGCTACCATGAATTTTTTTGTTTAATTTAGTAATTTGATGAAATTTTGTATAGAATTTGGTGTTTGGTGAAATTTTCTATAGAACTCGGTGTTTGGAGAAAATTTTTTTTGAATTAGATGGTTGATGAAATTTTTCATAGAATTTGATGTTTGGTGAAATTTTCTACAGAATTAAGTGTTTGGTGAAATTTTCCATAGAATATTTCGTCTGTTGAAATTTTCTATAGAATTTGGTGTTTGGTGAAATTTTCTATAGAATATCGCGTTTAATGATATTTTCTATAGAATTTTATAGATTCCGGCGGCTACCATGAATTTTTTGTTTAATTTATTGAAATTTTGTTTAGAATTTAGTGCTTATTGAAATTTTCTATAGAATTTGGTGTTTGGTGAAAATTTCTACAGAATTTGGTATTTGGTCAAATTTTCTATAGAATTTGGTGTTTGGCGAAAATTTCTGTAGAATTTGATGCTTGGTGAAATTTTTCACAGAATTTAATGTTTGGTGAAATTTTCTATAGAATTTGGTGGAATTTTGCATAAAATTTAATGTTTAGTAAAATATTCTATAGAATTTGGCGTTTGGTAAAATTTTCTATAAACTTTGTTGTTTGGTGATAATTTCTGTAGAATTTAGTGTTTTGTAAAATTTTCTATAGAATTTGATGTTTGGTGAAATTTTCTATAGAATTTAGTGCTTCGTGAAATTTTCTATAGAATTTGGTGTTTGGCGAAATTTTCTGTAAAATTTGGTGTTTAGTGAAATTTTCTATAGAATTTGGCGTTTGGTGAAATTTTCTATAGAATTTGATGTTTGGTGAAATTTTCTATAGAATTTGATGTTTGGTGATATTTTGCATAGAATTTGATGTTTGGTGAAATTTTCTATAGAATTTAGTGCTTCGTGAAATTTTCTATAGAATTTGGTGTTTGGTGAAAATTTCTGTGAAATTTTGTGTTTGGTGAAATTTTCTGTAAAATTTAGTATGTGTTGAAATTTTGTGTAGAATTTAATGTTTGGTGAAAATTTCTGTAGAATTCAGTGTTTGATGAAATTTTCTATAGAATTTGGTGTTTGGTAACATTTTCTGTAGAATTTAGTGTTCGGTAAAATTTTATATAGAATTTGGTGTGTGGTGAAATTTTGTGTAGAATTTAATATTTGGTGAAATTTTCTATAGAATTTGCTGTTTGGTGAAATTTTCTATAGAATTTGGTGTTTGGTGAAAATTTCTGTAGAATTTAGTGTTTGGTAAAATTTTCAGTAGAATTTAGTGTTTGGCAAAATTTCCTATTGAATTTGGTGTTTGGTGAAATTTTCTATAGAATTAGGTGTTTGGTGAAAATTTCTGTGGAATTTGGTGTTTGTTGAAATTTTCTATAGAATTCAGTGCTTCGTGAAATTTTCTATAGAATTTGGTGTTTGGTGAAATTTTCCATAGAATTTGGTTTGATGCAATTTTCAATTGCATTTGGTGTTTAGTAAAATTTTCCATAGAATTTGTAGTCCACCACGAAATTTTCTATAGAATTTGGCACCCATCATGGAATTTTCTATAGAATTTGGTGCCTATAGATTTTGTTATCTACCATAAAATTGTCTATAGAATTTGGTGTCTACCATGATAGTATTCATAGAATTTGCTGTCCACCACGAAATTTTTTACAGAATTTGGTGTTCACCATAAAATGTTCTATAAAATTTGTCTAACGTGAAATTTTCTATAAACTTTGTTATTTGTCATGAAATTTGCTATAGAATTTGGTATCCACCACGAAATTTTTTTCTAGAAGCTTTTGTGAATGACAGTATTTTCTGTACAAAATTTTCGGATGTCATTATATTTGTATAGGCAACTTCGTGTATGAGTAGAATACTATAATATGGTGCATGCCAATTTTTTCAACAGAAAATTTTGCGACGAACTGTACGAGTATTTAGTATTATGTATTGTGTGTTGGAGTCGCATTACGAGAGAATATATTATTTTCTTTACACAACTTTTTAAATCCAAAAATTAAGTAATAATTTATTAAAATATAGACTTCTTAGTTTTCTGAAAATTAGCGCAAAACACACATTTTTTTAACATTTCAATATGACACAAGAAACAAAGCGAAACGACAGCAGTGACAATATTAAGGACGTTGTGCTCTTTGACTATTGCCATGTTTGTAGATTTTTCCAAATGCAAATATTCAAGCATGAGAATAAAAGAATAAAAAAAAAACACAAACAAAACAAACTAACTGCGAGGACCTTTCATAAGGTCTCAGTCAGCTGAGATATGTAAAAGGATAAACACACAGAGCAATTTAAACTTTGTCTGTCCCTGCGCTGAGTGTTTGTTCTTTGAGTGTGTTTTGTTTACTTTTGTGCGGAAGATAAAGAAGAACAAAGAAAATGTGTTGAGAGAGCAGCGACGAAAGAAAGATGACAAAGTGTTAACATTTTCGTTTTTCTGGCATTGTAAGCAAACGCTGAAACATGAAAGCACATACGATTTGTCAGGACACCTCCTAAAATAACAACAATAATAGCAAGAGAAGAAACACCAGCGACTCTAAAACCTCTCAAAAGCCTTTCAGAGGGAACTCATGGAGCAGCAAAGGAGTTGGCAGGAGCAATGGTTGTTGTAAAGAAGGATTTCACAAAGAAGTGAGATAAAACCACTTACGTCCCAAGCAGAGACACAGTAAAATGCAATAAGAACAGTAAGTACCTTCAAGTTTGAGAGCTTTCACAAGTATCGACGTTACCGATTCAAGGAAGCAATTGGGACACATTTTATGAAAATATGGACATAATGGAAATGCAGTGAATCATACTTGGCTGACTAACAGAAATGAGAAGTTACGCAGACTTTGGCTTAGTACATAAATATGACGGCGGTCCCAAAACTTGCCAACCTGGCGCATAGACGGTGCCAGTAATTTAAAAAAAAAAAAATATTTTAGAGAAAAGTGGTAACCTTATAAAATATCCGTTTTAAAGTTTTTTTAGGCGCCACGTTGTTTAGTATTTTTATTTGAGCCATCAAGAGGAAACGAGCACAGTGTATTTGTAAACATGAAAAAAATTGGTTACCGTTATGTAAGCCAATATTTGAATGGTCTCAGTCCAACCAATATTGAAGCCGAGCTAGATTCCACTCTAGAAGAGACGGGTCCTTCGTTTACAGCAGAGTTTAAACGAGCTGCCAAGACAGATATCGTAGTGGTCGATTAATTGAGGTATCCACGCCAGACTCGGTTAAGAAAATCCATAAAATGGTATTGGATGATTGTCAGTTGAAGGTGCGTGAGCTAGCTGAAGTGATATGCATTTAAAAAAGTGCTATACTCGTACATCGTATATTGAGCGAAGATTTGAAGATGAGAAAGCTGTACACAAGATGGGTGCCGCGCTTGCTTTCACTAGAGCAAGAATGAAGATATTTCAGTAGAGTGTTTGGCGATGTTTTACAACAATAAAGCCAAACTTTTGCTTCAATTTATAACCATGGATGAGACATGAGTCCATCACTTTACACCTGACACAAAGAAATAGTCAAAGTGGTGGATTGGAATGGGAGAATCTTGTCCGGAGAAGGCAAAGACAGTTTCATTTGCAGGTAAGATCATGGCGTCTGTTATTTTTTTTGAAATGCGCATGGGATTATTTTTATTGATCATCTTCAGAAATTAAAAACCATCGACTCCGAATATTATGCTAATTCATAATAGCGTTTGGTGATGAAATTATGGAAAAAAGGCCAAATTTGGCGAAAAAGAAAGTGCTGTTTCATCAAGACAATGCTCCAGTTCACACATCCACTATTGCTATAACCAATATTAATGAATTGAGTTTCGAATTGCTTCATCGTGTGAATTATTCGCAAGATTTAGCTTCCGCGGACTATTTTCTATTTGCAAACTTGAAAAAATGTCTCAGTGGCAAAAGATTTGCCAACAATGAAAACGTAGAGTCTGCGGTTAATGGCGATTTTAAGGAGCTTGACAGTCCTCCTATAAACAGGGTATAAAAACTATTAAATATCGCTGGAAAAGTTTATCGATCATAAATGAGATTATTTTGAAATATGAAGAAAATTTGTCACAAATTTATTGTGTCTTCTTTTTAGGTCGATTACTTTTGGGACCGCTCTAGTGTGTCTAGATTTGACAATTTTATTATGCAACGATATGCGCAATATTTCAGTTAATAAATGTTATAAATTCAAAACTTTTTTCCAAAATAAGTATAATTTTCTAAATTTAAGAACAGTCAATAATTGCTCTAAAGCACATTTATTAATATACGAGTATCTCTTGGAACATAAAATGTATTAATTTTTGGTTGCGCGCGTTATTTCTAATGGAAATAATTGTGATTTACTAAAGTGTAAAGAACACAACAATATTTTCTATGAGAAAAATTTTATACAGAAGATATTGTCCGCAGATTACGTTCCTTAAACGTATTGTTCTAGAAAAAGTGTTTGTTTATAACGAATTTTCCCATTCCGATTGAGCTACATGTTAGCTAATTTAACCCGGTTTATACTTTCAAGTATGAACTTTTTTTTGCTCCATTCACTTCATTTAACAAATTAATCATTAGTCTAAGCAGATATTTAGCTCCGGTTATTCATAATTTAAATGTAAACATATGACTTTATTCCATTCAGTTAGTGTTGGTCAGTGCATTATGTAGTACATAATTCATGAATGTAACAGACTGTGTTTACATACACATGTTCAAACTGACATACTCATACATGTCTACATTAAACTGGCTTGCGATCCACAGACTTAAAATCTTCAAAAGGATACCTTACAAGGAATGATGGAGCAAAGGATGTTGGACAAATATACATATAATTACTATGTAATGTATAAAAGACAATTATTTAAAAAATATGTAGAACTTAAGAGATGTCGATAGTGTATTTCCGCAATAGACAACTTTGGACACAAGTTCGGCGACAAAAAAGTTATGATTTTTAGGAGAGTTTGCAGAAAGATTTAGCTGATGACCGGGTTAATTTGGAGACGAACTGTTTTAGTTACATCTGATTAATACAAATTATATAATTAAATTTAAAACGACAGAAATTTATTATCGCCATCCACCTTAATGTGCCTATGTTACAGCCGTATGCCGACACATTTATTTACAAAATAATACGAGGACTTTATGATAAATATCCTTAAGCAAGCACAAGAACATTAACACCATCATAATAATCCTTAATATACATAACTCCGTAATTGAGCATATTTTGTCAATGGGCCCGTACTTATCTGTATACACATCTGCTGCACAAATGCATAATAATGACACTGAACACATATACAAACGTCAGAATTATATATACGAGTATAGAATTAACTAATAGCTCTCAGTTCAAATTAAACACAATGTGAAATTTATGAATTGATTCTCTTTCGAATAATGGGCAAGGAATTAAACAGAGAGCTCATCAGAAATTTGAATCGAATTAGTTACCAAGAGTACAGATCAGAGGTAATAACTGAGCAAAATTAAAAATGTTCACAATGAAATGCTTTTATTTTTAAATTAGTATTAAAGTATAGGTACTATATAAATAATATTGCCAGTAACAAAGTTGTCTGTAGGAAATTTCGTGGATTACTGTACTATAGGATCACTATACTATAAACATACTCGTGTTTTATGTGGCAAATGAAGGCGATGACGATATTTTCCACAGAAAATTTGAATGTCGATGATAATTTCTGTAGCAAATGCGATTGACGATAATAATTTCAATAGAAAATGTAATCGGTGATAATAATTCTATAGAAAATCTAATCGACGATGATATCTTCGATAGAAAATGTGATCGACGATGATATTTTCTATAGAAAATTTAATCCACGATGTTATTTTCTATAGAAAATGTGATCGACGATGATTTTTGCTAAAGAAAATATGATCGACGATGATATTTTCCATGGAAAATACGATTGACGATAATATTTTCCATGGAAATATTTTCCATGGATATTTTCTATGGAAAATGTGATCGATGATGATTTTTTCAATAGAAACTGTGATCGACGATAATATTTTCAATAGAAGATGTGATCGACGATGATATTTTCAATAGAAAATGTGATCGACGATGGTATTTTCTATAGAAAATGTGATCGACGATGATATTTTAATTAACTAAATGATATTTTCTATGGAAAATCTTTGCGTCAAGGAAATATGGCGAAAAATGTGGGCGTAGCAGATATTTTCTGTAGAAAATGTGGGAAAGGGAGATACATCCTGTTGAAAATGTAGGCGAAAGAAAATTTTACTGATATTAGAATTTACTAGGAATATTCTTTAAATTGTTTGTAGACTACAAGATATTCTCTGTAAAATTTAGTGTATACCTGGTTTCACAGTTACATTTCCCGGATCTGTTTTGGATAACAAACATTCCCTTAGAAAACTTAATGCCTAACGTTATAGTTATTATATATTATATCAGATTACAAAGTAATCTGCAGACAATTTTGCAAATATAAATACGATTTTTTGATAATTTTATAAATAACAATTAATGTTACTTATTGGAACTTTTTCTTGAGAAGTTTTTGATTTTCTCTAGAACATTTTTAAATAAAAAGACGTACCGTCCGATTAGTTTGTGCGCAAACAAATTTTAAATGTAAATATTTCTAAAAATTTTCTGTTATTTACAGTTTATTTGAATAAAGATTTTGGAAAGTAATCGTATTTTTCTGTAGGAAATTTTATACGTTTTCATATTATGAATTGAAAATTTTGTGAACAACAAGGATTTAAGAGTGAACTTTGAGCGAACACCTAGCTGATCATTGTAAAGAACAACTGATTTTCGTTCATCTTTTATCTAATTTGGTGTTCTTGTATTTAATGATGCTAAAATAAAATATCCCACAATCATCAAACGTAGCTGTTAATAAATTCCTATTCAGTTCTTGCGATTGTCAAGGAATCTCTACTGTTGATAACTGTGCAAGTCCTTGCATCAAATTCTTATGACTTTCTCTCCGTTAAACTTTATTCAACCATAATCCGTAACATTTAATTATGTCGCTCTTTTTCAAATCTTCACAATATAACTGCAATCATCATCTGTTTCATTTTATGCCACAGCAACATTTTTCCTTTGCCAGAGTTTGACTCCCCCATTCGTACAACCACACACTATGTTCTCTTCCGCCATGGCCTTTGGAATCGCATAACAAATTGAACATTCAAGCTGTGGCACTTTGAAATGTTAACAGTATTGAGTACATTGACTTTGTTTTTGCATTTTTCTTTCCATTTTTTGGGAAGAAAAAAAAACAATTTTCGTTGTTTTTTCATTTTGCAGATGAACATTTTGAAATTTAGTTTCATACGCTTCGATTAACGCTGCCATAACGTCAAATAAAGCCATTGTTAAATTTGCACAACATGTATGCAATACGTGTGAATTTTTAAAAATTTTCCAAATGCCAAAATGTTCACGATGACAGGCACTGCTTTAATATCGCTTTCAAAGAGCAAGGAATCATGGGAGGGCAGAGGTTCCCAATTGTTTGATGGAGGCGATACTGAAATTTAAACTGTTTGATGAATAAAGTATTTTGAAATTTAACTATTTTCTATTTATGTGGAGTATTTGAGAAGTTCAGTTTAATGTTTTAGACCTTCTGAACTTCCATGAAGTACAATGAAAGGTTTACAGGACCTCAGAGAAATATTATTTATTCTGGTTTCGGTGTTCAACGAACTGCATCATCTACTGTACGTGTTTTGACAAACAGGTAAGGACATCATGAGCCACACCAATGTCGAAATGATGAATAAGGTTTCGTCTAGAAAATATTAACGATAAATTTTTGTCAATAACATCAATTTCTATTGAAAATTTAGAGGATAAGACGATTTTCTGTAGGCAATTTTAGAGATATCATGATATTGTCTCGATAAATTTGAGTAGAAAAGATTCTCTGTCTAGATAAGTTTGCTTCACCAGAACATTTTTCGGATGGTAAGAATTTCCTTTAGAAATTTTTGTATGTAGAAAGATTTCCTCCAGAAAGGTTTGTCGATAAAAATACCGATGGTAGATAACAATATTTTGTAATAAAAATCGTGTGGGCATAAACACTTTCTGTAAAATATTTTGTGAATAACATTATTCTATCTAGAACAGTTTGTGCTTATAAAGCATTTGCTAAAAAGTGTTTTGAGAATAAATGAAAAAAATGCTCGGTAATATTTTCACACAAAAGTTTTTTGACAAACAATAAGAATTTCTGTAAACAATTCAGTCGGTTAAATTTCCTATACAAAACACAGCGGCTAATAATATTTTCCACAGAAAATGTTCGTGGCAACAATATCTTACATTGACAATTTTGTGGACAACAATATTTTTTACAGAAAATTTTCGAAACAGATATTTTTTTGCAGAAAATTTTGTAAATAACATTATTATGTTATTATAGAAAAATATATGAATATATGATGATAATAAAAATATATTTATGGATAACAATTTCCATAAAAATTTTGTATGTCACCAAATATTCGACAGAACTATTCGTGCGTGAGAATATTTGCAATAGAAAGCCTGTCAACTGTGGATTATAATGTTTTCTACAGAAGATTTTAAAGATACCAATAATTCCTATAGACAATGTTATCGATAATATTTTCTACACAAAACGTTGTGGATAACTATATTTCCTATAAAAAAAATTATGACAATATTTCGAACAAAAATTGTGGATGCCAATAATTCCTATAGAGAATGTTCTCGTTGACAATTATTTCTATGGAAAATGTTCTTGTTGACAATATTTTTAATGGAAAATGTTCTCTTTGAAAATATTTTCTATAGAAAATATTCTCGTTCTACAGAAAATATTGTCGTTGACAATGTTTTCTATAGAAAATATTCTCGTTGACAATGATATTTTCTATAGAAAATATTCTCGTTGACAATGATATTTTCTATAGAAAATATTGTCGTTGACAAAGATATTTTCTATAGAAAATATTTTCGTTTACAATGATATTTTCTACAGAAAATATTTTCGTTTTTAGTAATGTTTTCTATAGGAAATGTTTTCGTTTTTAGTAATGTTTTCTATAGGAAATGTTTTCGTTTACAATGATATTTTCTTTAGAAAATATTTTCGTTTCAATTATAGTTTCTATAGAATATGTTTTTGTTTACAATGATATTTTCTTTAGAAAATATTCTCATTGACAATAATAATTTTATATCGTCAAAGACAATATTTTTCTATGGAAAATTTGGGGACAACAACATTTTCCATAAAAAAATTACACCGCCCCTTTGTCGTTCCATCTGCAAGAGCAGCAACCTTTGCATTTTATTTTTTCGAAATCTCTTGGCTGTATTCAGTATTGCTTGTGATTTTATCTCATAATCGTGCCACGTTGCTGCATATATGTAAGTACTCGTACATGAGATGCAAGTATGTACATATGTTAAGCATAAGAATGTACCAGCCTACATAGCAATGTGTATTTCTCTACACATGCTTATATCGCTCCATAACCATATCGTATATTGTGTTCATCGTATGTAAATAAAATGCTATTCTTGTAATTTTTTCACATCACAGATCATCAGCATTTATTTTATTACGCGTTCCAATGCCGCCTATCCTTCTCCCTCCTCTCCACGCCAAGCATATCGGATATTTGTTTAGTGCCATCGTGTATGGCTTTAAGGCCTTTTAAGACCTTATTATGGTCAATTGGAGTAGTGCACGTAGCTACAACTGAGTGCCGCCCCATTTTATCAGATCAGATGTTGGTACGGAGCAGATAATACTCATACTCTATACTACTTTGTAGTTGCACATTGTGCTGTATTGGTCATATTTCCGTTTGTGGAATACGGACGAGAATGATGCGAGGATGCGTGTAATTTTAATGTTCCAGACATGACCCATAATTTTGAATTTTATGTGTGTTTTGTACTGTTTTATAGAGATTTTATATATTTTGAGGTTTTGTAAATAGCTTTGAAAGCATTCAAAACATTTTCTCAAGACAGAGAAGGGCAACCAAGGGAGCTCGGGAAAAATGTGAGAAAATTGAATTTGAACCAATAATTGGAGTGTTAATTGTGCATTAAATTTTGCTTTTGAGTAATTGTTGGATGTTTTACTGGGATGAAAAGAACATGTTGTTAAACCGTTTACGTAAGATTTTCAAATAAATTATCTTACATTTTGTGAAAGGGATGTTTGAGAACATCTTATATATTTAATGGGCTCGTACGCATTTTACTTCCAGAACTGCTAAACAGGGCCCATTTTTTAATGACTATTTCGAAAGTTAGTTTGAGAAACGTTCATTAAGCTTATTGATTGCTTAACCACTGTAAGTGTTTGTCAGCACGCCGAGGTGATCGCCGCTCACAGAAAGATTGATGCTTGTGACGTTGATTGAACCCTAGGAAAATCATATAAATAATTCAGTCAATTGGTTCCTACCGACTGTCATAATGTTTTGTACTGAAGTAGGAGAACCTTCACCATCACAGAAATAGTTAACGATAATGGATCCACATTGACTTATTTTCACTTGTATTACAATCCAGAATTCTGCGCTGTACGGCCATATAGGTAAGACTAGTGCACGGCGTAGTTAAATCTCGTTCGTAAGGAGATATTTTGTCATAAAATCGCTTCCAAACTCATAGTAGAGCCCATTTGCAAGCAATAAACTTCTCACATAGTTGTCCACATACCAAACGCTTAGACTATTTATTTCTTCAAATAAATAACCCGGCCACAGTAACATCTCACAGTTTTTGCAACCAATATTTTGCTCTCAAAATTTGTAACATCCCAGATGAACTCACAAAGAACAGAAGAAAACTTTGTGTCAGTCAGTGTCATACTACAAAGACGTATAGGCTTCGTAGGAATTCCAAACTCGGACATGGCCTTATACAGTTTTTGCCGTATCGGTCTATCGAAGGCAGCTTTATAAAGGTGGTACGTGTTGATCTGTTTCTCTTAAAGCCACACTGATAAAATCCAATCAGGTCAGTTAGAATTGTCTTTAGTTTTTCACATATCACACTCAACAGGAACTTATAAGTAATGGGTAAAAGACTGATACCGCAATAGTATTTACACACACTTGGATCGCCTTTTTTAAACACAGGACACAGTACACTCAAATTCCAATCATTGCGCATGTTTTCCTCGAAACAGATCGTATTTAAGAGGTGATGGAGGCTGTTTATCAGCTCATCGCCACCATTTTTAAACAGCTTTGCTGGCAGGCCATCAGCGCCCGCAGCTTAGGTGTTCCTAACCGCAATACTGCTGTTTTGATCTCTGTTTGGCTGGGAACTGGGCAATTTATGCCATCATCGATAATTGGAGTGATTTCCTCACTAGTGCTGCTATCCGAAACTAAGAGCTTATAAATATGCTCTCTCCATAGTTACAACACATTCAGCGTATCTGTGACCAGATTTCCTTCGTTATCCTTACAGGAGGGGAGCTTTGTTCCATACCCTTTACTTCTTATCTTTTGATAGATTTTTGGGGTTTCACCTCTATCCCTGTACCCTTCTATTTTCTCATTCTTACGTTCTTTTCACAACCGCTTCTTCCGCCTAAAAAAATTGTGCGCCTCTCTTCTCTTCTCCTTGTAGCGTTCCCTAACTGCGAAGAGAAAACCTGAATCGCTGAGAGAGCTCAAGAACATACCAAAAAGTGCATATCAGAACTGCTTCGAGGATTGGAGAAAACGCTGGCACAAGTATATTATATCTGGTGGGGACTACTTTGAAGGATATAAAATAGAAATTGATGAACAAGTAAATATTTTTTTGGGAAAAATGAAAATTAACCTTATTTTTAAAATACCTATTCACCTAGTTCCAGCACCTTCAGTCGACGAAAAGCTAATAACATTTTGTGGATTAATCCACAACTACGGCGTTTGTCTTGGCAGCTCGTACGACCTCGTTTAAACTCTGCTACCCAATATTTTACAGTCATAAACGAAGGAGCAGACTCCCCCAGAGTAGAATCTAGCTCAGCTTTAATATTGGTTGGACTAAGACCTTTTCAATGGAAATAATGAATGATATAAAGGTGACCGAATTTTTGCCATGTTTACAAGTTAAGACTGAGATCGTTACATTTGATGCCTCAAATGAAAATACTAAACAACGTGGCGTCTGCAAACTTAAAATACATTTTTCACTTTACACCAAAATGTGTTTTTTAAACTACTGGCACCATCTATATGTCAGGTTGGGTAGTTTTGGGAACGCCCTCGTATATGCAAGTCAATTCAACTGACCTAAATTTCTGCACTCATTTTGCCGTTGCCTGAGTACAGAGTTTGACTACAAAGTATTGGACTCATTTTTAGCTTATCGATGAAAACGTCCTGTTCCCAGTTAAATTTTTAATTTATGTTATCCGGTAATCCTTTTTTTGTTATAAAGCGTACGTGATTTTCCAATTTCTGAAAAGTTATTTTCCATTTTATTTGTATGTATGTATATGAGTTTATTCGATAATTTATGAAATTAATATTTGTATTGTTAACCACTCCATTCCCCACACGGCAATTATGCTCTTCAGATTGCTCTGCTCTGTGTGTTTTGTGTAGCAAATCCCTTTATGTGAACATGATTTTCTCTGTTGTTAAGTGTGTTTTTGTTTGGAAGCAAAACCATTATAATTTAACTAAAATCGCATTAAAACTAAAACAAAGAATAGTCGGCAACAACGCAGGCAGGCAGCACAATTTTGCCACAATAAAATTTAGTCCCGGATGATCAGCCTCAAAGCACCAAAATCCCCTATGCTTGTGTGTTCCCCTACACGCCCGCCAAAATGTAACAGAATGTAGAGACAAAAACTTCTGGGTTCGTTGATATGAGTATGAAGCTGTGCAAAGCCCAAAAGTGCGGCCAACTTTAACTGCTACAATGCCAACATCGCAGTGGAGTGGCAGAGTGTGTGGAGGTCTGCTGTAGTGATGTATCCTTCTGGGTACACGAAACAAAATGTGAAAAAACCCTGCAATTTACTATCCTCTCTCTTTTTCCGTAGTTATTGGATAAGTATTTACACACGCACTGCCCAAAAAAGTAGGAAAAAAACAAGCCTGCAGTGGAATTGTATTAATAAATTTTGAGATTTCATGATAAAATTACTATACAAATATAATACACGTGTATATAAGGTATGATAAAAAGAAATCCATTATTTTTTCACGATTATTTAGCATAGTTAGAATTTATTTAGCATAGTTAGAATGATGAGATTTAGGTCTAATATGCACCATGTTGCCATCTTAACAGTAATGCTTTTTTTATATAAACCATCATCTCTTGGCAAAAAACTTTACAAACTTCTCTTTTAGCAATATCCTTCACCATAGACATCATGCCAGGTCCAGGCTATAAGGCGAATGCATAAAACCTCCGAACCAAGCTTCCGGAATTTCTGACGAGTCACTAATAATAGAAACCAAGCCCAATAGAACGCGATTGCTTCCTCCACACGGTCCAATTGTTGACAATACAAATCCAAATGATCTGTTAGTCCTATGGGAACATATCATAGCAGAGAATTTCCTGCCATCTCACCAAAGACACAGCAAAACCTTCATAACTTGCAATCGTGACTTAGCTACCATTTGAGCCAGTTCAATCCTTTCATTTAACGTTGTCGTAAGTGGTCCAATTTTCATCATCTAAGTTTCATTGCTATCCACTTGAAAAAAGATTGATTTTTGAGCGATCGATCAAAAACTCGGTCTTCAAGGCCTTTTTGCGTTAGGTCGTGAGGCACCAGCGAGCTTCTTGTTGTGCCCAGCCTCATACAAGTGTTTTCAAATAGGTTTCTGTGCAATGTTGAGTTCCTGGGCAATCGAAAAAGTACTTACATGACCGTCAAACTTGACGATTTCCATTATTCTATCGACATTTTCAATAATTAGCATACCAGAGTGTGTCGCATCTTTAACATACAAAATTACCAAAACTTAGTGGACGACATAAAAATTGAGCTTGATTACAGCATTAAGAGCACAAATTCTATGCGCTTTTTCAGCCACCTGTCTTTCGCGTTTATTAAAGAAAAACTTTACAAAACAGCGTATTTTCTCTTTGCTAGTGTCCATTTTGGCTAGCGCTCAAACTTATATAGAGTCGAAGAATCAAAGAAGTGTTTAAGTAGCACGAAATCTTACGAAATCTTCTACGCCATCTGGCATAACATGATCCCAATACACGTACAAAAGCCATCTATTGGAAAAATAATGAATTTCTTTTTATTACATTTCGTATATGAGGTTTTCATTGCAACATTTATTTTACATTTATATTTGCATTACTTCGTGCTGGAGTTGAATGTAACATTATGGACAGTGGGTCAGAGATGGTTTCTACAGAAATAAAGACCAACAGAAAAATATAAATAGGCGGAGAAATTTGTTTGTTGAAATTTGTTTTTTACATTTAAATCGAGTTTATTATAACAAACGAATTTCTTTTCAATCCATGAATGAGATGTAAGAGAACTTTTCACATTCAATGAGATTACATCCATTCTATTTTTAGAACTCAAAGGAAGACACCTACAGCTTAATGACGATTCAGAAAGCCACAATTTAAAAAGCATTTACGACTAAAATTGTCGATTACTAGACTACTCAAAGTTGTCTAGATACGAGGGCGGCTTGACGTCTTCACCAGTTAATGGTGCCAGTTGTTTGACAAAAGTTATTTTGATAAAAAGTGGTTGGTTGTTTTATATTTTTATTGTAGCCATCAAAAGTAAACGATCTCACTGATTTTGTAAACATGGAACAAATTATTTTATGTAATTCAATATTTCCATTTGAAATCTCTCAGTCCAATCAATATTAAAGCCAAGCTAGATTCTACTCTGGGGGAGTCCGCTCCTCGTTTACGACTGTAAAATAGTGGGTAGCAGACTTTAAACAAGGTCGTACGAGCTGCCAAGACGAACACTGTATAGTTGATCAATTAAGGTGCCCATGCCAGACACGTTTAAGGAAAGTGATTTTGGATGATCGACGTCGACTGAAGGTGCGTGAGCTAAGTGAAATAGGCATTTCAGTGAATTTGTAAACATGGAACAAATTAGTCACCGTTATGTAATTCAATATTTCCATTTGAAAGGTGTCAGTACAACCAATATTAAAGCCGAGCTAGATTCTATTCTAGGTAAGTCCGCTCCTTCGTTTACGACAGTAAAATATTGTGTAGCACAGTTTAAACGATGTCGTACGAGCTGCCAAGACGAACACAGTAGTGGTCGACTAATTGAGGTGTCCATGCCAGACACGGTTAAGAAAATCCACACACGTCGTCGACTGAAAGTGCGTGAGCTAGCTGAAACGATACGCATTTCAAAAAGTGCTATACGTTGTATATTGACCGAAGATTTGAAAATCAGAAAGCTATGCACTATTAGGGTGCCGCGCTTGCTTTCAGTAAAGCAAAAACAGCACCGTAAAGATGTTTTAGTAGAGTGTTTGGCGATGTTTCACCGCAATACAGCCGAATTTTTGTGTCGATTTCGAACCATGGATAAGACATGGGTTCACCACTTCACATCTGAGACAAAGGAAAAGTCAAAGTAGTGGACTAGAATAGAAGAATCTTGTCCAAAGAAGGCAAAAACGATTCCATCTGCAGACAAGGCCATGGCGTCTGATATTTTGAGGGACGCATAGGATTATTTTTGTTGATCATCTTCAGAAAAACTATCAACGACGAATATTATGTTTATGCATTGCAGCGTTTGGGTTATGATATTATGGAAAAAGAAAGGGTGGTTATTTGGTTGGTTTATCTCGCATTGAATTATCAGTCAATTTAATGGACAAAATTCTAGATTACTGCAACTTTCTAAGTAAAAAGTATAGAGGAAAGATTGAAATTCGGTAAATCGATCAATTTGTGTGGGATGTAATAGAAAGACCATATCATTGTCATACATTTTCATCCCCAGAAAGAGCCAAGAGGTGTGGTAAATTTGGCTAGATCATTTATTTGTACGGGAGGTAATAAAAGGGAAGATCATGATCAGTGGATAATCAGTCTATCTTTGCAAATTTCGTAAAACTTTACAAAGCAATATGCTGGGCAAAATTAAACTTACTCTATGTAGTCAACGAATTAAGAAAAACTTACCTTCAGATAATCGATTAAATACCAGTAGGGGTGCATCGATATATCTCATTTATAATCCGTGATTACGATCTCGCAATTCATAGGAAATTATAAGAAGTTTCATAAAGATTTACGTCTGTTTTCATTTCTATCAGTTAGGCAACCAGCCAGACAGACGGATATGGCTCGATCAACTCCAATGGTCGTGAAGCAAACACATTTGATCAGAATATACTTGATACCTTCAGCACTTCCTTCCGGGTGTTATATTTTTAATGCATTAAATGATATATACCAGAAGTGTATCAGGCAATAAGACTTTTATTATGTGATATAGGGTGAATTTGTAATATTTAAGCTTTTCAGGTTGGCAGCACTGGATGGTAATGGCGTCCAAACGTCATCTGCCCAAGTGAAAAGTGTACAGTATACTCTGTCATTTCATCATGGAAAGACTAACAAACGAGCAACGATTGCAAATCGTTGAAATTTATTATCAAAATTCGTGCTACGTGACAAATGTGCATCGTTTGATATGACCACTTTATGGTCAACAATTCGTGCTGCTATCTTCAAATTTTGCACCAAATTTACTTTGTTGGACATAAAACCATCGACTCACATGCGTAGAGTGCGTACCAAAGAGAATATTGCAGCCGTAGCGACCAGTGTTAATGATGATCGTGAAATGTTAATTCGTCGCCGTTCTCAGCGATTGGGCATGTGTTAGTTAACCACAAGGAATTTTTTTTTTTTGCCCCAATTGGCTGAGTTGAACTTGGTTGACATGTGGTTTCATCAGGACAGTGCAACATGCCACACTGCTCGTGAAAACATGGATATATTGAGGGATGAGTTTGGTGGGCAGCTTATCTCTCGATTTGGCCCCCAAGATCTTGCGATTAAACGCCTCTTGATTATTTATTGTGGGGTTATGTCAAGTCGTAAGTCTATGTGGACAAGTCGAACACTATTGAAGTCTTACAGGATAACATAACACGCGTTATTCGTGGAATACAAGCCGAAATGCTCGAAAAAGTGACGAAAAATTGGACCTTCCGAATGGACATTTTGAAACGAAGCCGCGGACGACATTTACATGAAATTATCATTAAAAATTAAACGGCAAAGAACAATTTATCGATTCCAATAAAAAATTTTAATACATGATGTAAATTTAAAAAAAACTACGATTAAAAAATCACCTTTTACTTTGAAGGCAGCACCATAGAAAATAAAAATGATGTCAAATATCTTGGGGTGATTTTAGATAAAAAAACTCCACTTCCAGAAACATATTAAATTGTCTTGCGAGAAGGCACTGCATTCATTTTGGGCATTAAGGCCATTTTTAAACAGACGATCGAGTCTAAGCCTTAAAACCAACTGTGTTTATTTACATGAATCTCGCCGTGAGGCCTTACTCATAGTGTGCCATCACACATGGGGCTGTTTTCTATAATTCTATTCTTGGTTATAATTCTTTTCTTCTTGCAGCAGCCAGCGCCCCTTTGGGGTATCCAAACTAATCCCGAAAGGATTAGTCGAACTACCTTTGAGATTAGAAGTAGGTCCCCTTGGAAAAACTTCCTCAGGGCCCGCTTCCTCTCTCGGCCAAAGTACCTATACAGTCACTTGGTATGAAGTGAGCTACCTTCCGGGTAGGAGTTGAGGTATCTAGGAAGACCTCGGATAGACATGAACAGTGTTTTCTAAGCTAATACCTTCCTCCACCAACGCTTGAGCAACGCAAAAGCACTGAAAACACTTGTTCGGGCAACCACAGGCAGCACGATGCTCGCACAAGGGATCCAACGCCATCGACCAGGCAAGAACAATGTTCTTTGGGCCCCTGGTCACCCGGGCTACCAGAAGAGAAGAACCCTCTGGTCTGGGTTTCGCAGACGAGCTACTCCAGCTTTGCTTTATCATACCTCGCATGGAACTGGTAATCCATTATCTACGGCATATATTTTCAATGTCCGAGGAGAAATATCAACACAGCAAATTAATGCCGTGCTGCTCTAGTTCATTAACCATATCTCTCTACGAAGGAACTCCATGGTCGTACGACTATTAAAACGGAAAAGATAAATCTTCTGATAACTCTCGACGGCTTCTCTATGTCCGCTCCAGTTGCCAGGGTGTGTAATTATCCTGTTAAACTATGATATCTCCCCTTTACTTGGTTTTCGAAAAACGAGTTCCAAGGTCAGTTTGATGTCATATTATAGGTGGACTCCAAGACATAATCCACCTGTTGCTAGGGCGCCTGGCATAAGGCCACACTACTTTGGTTTTGTACGCAAGCATCATCCTTTGCCTGTTTAATTACAGGATCGGGTGGAGAGGTTTTGCGTTTTAGGGGTAAACAGTACAAAGTATCCTACGAAAAAACTACGAATCTTATTTACAAGTCTGTTATAAGGCCTATAATATCTTCCCCTTTACCTATGAGTATATGGCACAATGCGGCAAAGAGCCACCCACTTACGAAAAATGCAAATTCTTCAAAACAAATGCTTATAAATAATTTTCAACAAACATTGGAGATGTCGCATTTCTGTGCTATATGAGGAAACAGGATACGAATTTTTTAAGGATTATTTTAAAAGATTAAATGATAACTATTTTAATAAGATTGTCTATTCCTTTTTTTGTAATAAAAGAACGGAACGACTTATAAATAACCTAATAAAAGAAATTTGTCAAACTGAAAATGTGTGCCTATAAGTGATCATCTTCGGTGATAATCACTCTATGAACAATAATTTTTTCTTAATGTTTGGCTTTACTATAATTTTTTTTTTGAAATGAAAGTTTATAACCTTTTTACCTTCCAAATCGATCTCCATTCTATTAATTCACTTTTATGTTATAACAAGAATTAGTTGTTGTAATATCTTGAAATAAAACTGAAAAACTGTATTTAGTTATCTATTTTTTAGATTTAAGTTATTGTTGGGTTAATAAATGAAAAAAAAAATGTCAATTGAACCCAATACAGGGTGTTGTTTCGTAAATGTGGGAGGGAGTCTACGCACTCTATGTACATTTGGAAAGGACAGCCTTAATTGTGGGCGTGATTATACAGAAAGAGAGAGAGAGAGAGTGTGTAAAAAATACGATTTTTCACTAGGAAAAAATTAAGTCGATATGTTGTGAATAGGATGAGAGGTTTTTTGACTTGCCCACTTTTCTGGTAATGAGGTTATATATATCATGGTCTGCAAGTGCCACATGCGGCACAATTGACCCAACAAGACTAAAAACTTGTCCATCTCTGGAAAGAATTTAACTCATATATAATACTTTCTAGAGCAACACTTTAGTTGTAAACGTGGCGTTTGAAAAATAATAAAAATATATTTCAGTGGATATTTCATTGGAGAAACGAGCTAACTAGATAAGTTATATGCGATTGGAAGACATTTCAGTTGGGCTCACTTATCTTACGACTGTGCTTTCGGCACGGTCGAACATCTGCTGCTTCACAAACGTTATGGTGGCCGCATTATTTGTACCTATAAATCAAGTTTTTATTTAAAAATCATAAAGTGGTGCAAATTTTAAATAAATTATAATTCTTTCCGCAAAATAAACGTTGCACTACATAATTTGCTTGTTTTCAACATCATCTAATCGGAAAGTAGGCAAACAGGGTTCTTTCTCTGTCATTCCTCCTGTAAATTTGTAGCCAAACATCATACTTTGCAACGTAGATATAGAAAACATTTCCTAATACCGCTCGTTTTGTTTACACCCATTCGATGCTTTTCATACCACTGTGGATTGCTTTAGGAAAGCATACACAAGGATACGTGCTCATATCTTCAAAAATTTTGATGTTGTATTTGCCTGTGCGTCTGTGTCATGAGTAAGAGAATATTTGTTCATATATTTGTACGTAAGTATGCCACTTATTTGCCCTTTGTCTATGTTTGTTCCTTTGTTGTACGAGTATGTAACTGATTTAGTATATCAAATTTGATATTAGTTTCATTTCTATTCGTTCGGTCGCCTTTGTTGCAGTTTTGTCTACTGTTTGAGCCTTGGGCCATTCGGGGGCTTTCCAATGGCAAATTGCGTGTGCGTATGAAAGTAAATTGTTCACCATAGAGGATGTGTTGTGCTGACCATGCGACCCCTTGTGGCAGTTTAGGCTTTATATGAAGAATGTTCCAACTATGTACGTTTCAAATATAGGAGTATCCATTTTTCGGTTTCAAGTAATGTTAAATAAAACACACACAGAGAGCTATGATTTCGATGAAAAATTTTATTTCATTATAATGCCTGAATCTTGCCATTGCAGCAGTGGACTCTTTTGAGATTCCTGCAGTGTCATTTTCGAAAAAATAAGGTCCAATGGCACCTTCAGATCGTAATGTGCATCAAACAGTCACTTTTTCCTGATGCAATGGCTTTTCCGCAATCACTTCTGGGTTCTTCGAGCCACATATGCCACAATCTTGCTTATTGACTAACCACCAAGTGAGAAATGAGCTTAATCGCTGAAGAAAATCGTGGTCGATTGAAAGCCCACGTTTGAATCACCACTTTTGTAGTAAGTTTCAGCTATTTTTCTGCATTCTTCGGTTGTTAAACGATCCATATTCGTAAATGGCAAGCCCTTAACTAAATATATAATAATAAACCTTTCACTAAATAAATAACACTTCAGATGGCGGGTATTTAATGGCTGCATAGCCTTGCCAGACTGGCGGTTTTGAAACCATTAAATGGATAACCCTATGTAATGTACAGCTGAAAAGTCTCCCTCGTTCTTATTCTCCCTCTCTTCCTCTCTCTGTGTATCGGCCTACACTTACTCATGTAGCCGTTATTTTGCCTCAAAAAGACCTCTGTGGCTTGCAGTGGGTGAAATATTTTGTATGCTTGGTTGAGTACTGAGGCTGATTTTTTTTCGAGCTCTGTTCAGTTTAGCTCAGTTTCAAAGAGTTTGAAAATATTTATAAAAAGGACCTTTGTTTACTTTTTCATGTAAGTTTGTACGTATGAGTAAAAGCGTTGGAAAATATTGTTTGAATATATGGCTACATATAGATTAGAGTGACCTGTTTTAAGAAACGATTTAAGAACCAGAACCAGATTCATAATTAAGGCAAGACAATGCAAAGAACTGTGCAAGGAATGCAAGCAAAATTCACACTTGTGGAAAGTCATTGAAAACAATTGTCACAGCTTTTCGAGCTGTTATTCGGCATAGCCAGTATGAAGTAGCTCCCATTCGGGACAGGTGCAAAATAAAAAAGCTTCTTGTTTATTATGTCTCTAAATTGACACAAACTGTCATCTACACGGAAGCGAAATTTGGGCATAATCTGCCAATTAGTTTGTTTACAGTACTAAATTATGTTCATTCATGTCAAGTCTGTTTTGCGATTTCTGCAGTAGATACAAATATCGAATATGTGCCGAATCGCCGAAAATGTTGCCGAAGACTTATGATGAATCCAGTTTATCAAAAATACGTGTACATGGGTGAGACAGTACATACAAAACCGAAAAATTTTGAGAAATGTTAATGCATTCTAGCCGACCTTCAACGTTTTCTACTGCAATGTAAAGGAAGAAGTGATCGAAAAATGTCATGTTTGAGTTTAAAAGAGATATCCGATATAAATGCGAATAAATTCGTGTCGGTCACGATCGTGTTCAACTAAAATTATTATCCACAAAGTGAAGGAAGAGGTGATCGAATAACATCGATTACTTTAAAAGAGATAACCGATATAAATCCAAATAAATTTCGACCATTTTACGTGATTGTATAGGCGTCAAACGCTTTGATGCTCGATTTTATCCGTAAGACCTTAATTTCCTTTAAAAACCTAAACATGTAAAAGTCATTGAAAACATGTTGATTAAATTTCGAGCCCATATTTCTAGCCCTATAACTGGTGATAAGACGCCGGTTTACTCCGGTATGATATTCAGCCCATTCAAAAAGCTACAGTATAGCAGAAACCAAAAAATAAACACACATCAAACTCGATCAACAGTCAAGGTAATGTTAGCTGTTTTCTTTGATTATTCGCGGTATTGTGCACTCAGAATTCTTGGCAGACAGTCAGACGATAATTAAATAATATTATGTTGGTGCTATGTGGCATTTGAGGGAACAAATTCGTCGAAAAAGGCCAGATTTGTGGAAAGAAAGCTCTTGGATTTTACATTTTCTTACAAGGCTATCAACATGATCAAAGTTCGAGACCAAAACTCAGTATATAATAGACAATTTCCACCGTATTTACCTGACAAGGCTAGGCAGACTTTTCCTCTCTCTCCAAAATTCAAATTGCCACTTTGTGGCTTCCGTTTGTAGTTGATAGAAGATGTAACAGAGACTTTGTGGCGAGAAGTGTATTTCATTTTTATTCTTTTTTTCTGGAAAATGCAGTTCAAAAATGTTTTGGTGCTTGGATTATTAGTTAGCATAGATGTAATATTTCAAAAGAGACCTACTTTGAAGGCGGAATAACGAGCTACGCCGGTATGTTATTAAAGGGAGGGAGACATTTTTACTATAACATAGTAGACTGCAATCCACGACAATGACACTCAACTTTGGTGTCAATTCCATTATGTTTTACGTTAACTCTAATTTCCAAGTATTACGGAAATTAGGGTTAACGTGAGAAATGCTGAAAATTTATTTAAAATTGTCATATCTGCTCTAGTCTCCACGCAATATTATTATTATGAAAGGATAATAAAAATGTGAACGAAAGCCAACTTGGATTGGCACCAAAGTTGAGTGTCATCACCGTGGATTGCAGTCTACTGTGTCATAGCAAAAATATCACTCTCTCTTTAATAATATACCGGCACAGTTCTTTATTTCAGTAAAATATACTTAATTCTAATGGACGGTATGGTAGTTAATACCCAACACACCTACACTTTTTGGTGTCAATCAGGGATATAAATTGCGTGGAAATTTGAGCAGATATGACAATCTTAAATATATTTTCAGGTTTTCTTACGTTAACTCTATATGTAATTTCCGAAATACCTGGAAATTAGAGTTAACGTAAAGCTGAAAATGTATTTAAAATTGTCATACCCGCTCTAATCTCCAGGCAGCTATGAAAATTTTAAATATGTTTTCAGGTTTTCTTACGTTAACTCTGATTTGCAAAATGCTTGGAAATTTGGGTTAGTACTTTACTTGAAAAATAAAGTTAACGTAAAGTTGAAAATATATTTAAAATTGTCATACCTGCTCTAATCTCCACACAATATTTTGTTTCCCTCATTGACACCAAAATATGTCTGTGTGTTGGATATAAACTACCATACCGTCCATTAGAATTAAATGCGATTTTTGTTAACAATTTGTGGGATATCTAGAATAGTTTGTCAATACCTATAATTATTAAACAATACATGGGTGAGGATACATGTTTTAATATCATGTAATAATGATATTCAGATGACATTTTTGTACCTCAATAATGCACGTTTACATTGTAACGTTTTTTTCCACCAACAATAATGATATTGTATTGTGACAGCCATTTCATACTTTTTGTTTATAACATTTGCCAATTTCTTCATTTTGTTTCAACTAAAGAAAAACCACTAAGAATCGAGTCACTCTACAACATTTTTAGGGCTGTATATTGGTAAATATATGGGCGTACAAATTCACCATACATGAGCATATGTATGGGCGTGTGTTTTATAATTCTTTGTGCTTGTCGAGTGAAACCTAGTTTTCATGGAAACCTTTCTTTTTCCTCTTTTTTTTTTAATCATGTTAGCCCATACCAACCACCATTGAGTAGTATCCAGTGCTAGGTCTTTTTTTATACGCCCTCAATTTTTGTTGTATTAATTTTTTTTTTTTGCATTGTTTAAACTTTTTGCTATTGTTGATATGGGGCTTTTTTTAACTTAGTTGTTGTTTAAAGCACCATCTACGTATATAAATAGATTAAATTTATTCAATTTAATAGCATTTGAGGAAACTATGTTGTATTTTTATAGTTTATTAAAAGTTATTGTTGGAGTTTGTGGAAAATTCTATATAAGTACTAGGCAATATAATGTTAGGGATGTATGGGTACAGTCGATTTGCAATAAAGGCATAAGGGTTCTTTAATCTTAGGAAAGCTGTTGTAAGGTTTACTGAACAGACCTAGCATTAGTGGGACATGTGAGAACTTGTGTTTAATGTTTTCTAAACTTCTACTTCAAAAATGTTGCTGCTACCTTTTCAAAGTACTGTATTTCCTTATTCAAGAAATGGCTTAAAAACAAGCTATTTTATAATTTCCGTATACAGAGTGTCTGCTGAATGTTGTAACCACCTAATCTTTATATCTTCTTCCAAAGAAATAAAGTTGTGAATGAACTGCAATTAATAGCAATCCAATATTTTTCTAATAGAATGAAAACCTTCTATTAAACTATTCTATTCGTACTGCATAAGCGCTTTCGGATTACTCTAGATGGCGTTAGAAACAAAAGATTTCGTATACAAAAAACTGCTTAGACCATTTTATGATTGGCTGGCTCAGTATTGTGTGAGGATGTATCAAAAGTGTACACCAGCAAAGAAAAGATATGCAATATTTTACAATTTCTGTTCGTCAAAATTTTATTAGTCAAATAAAGAATAGCGCCTGCAAAAGAGTACACTCTTCACGGGCCTGTCACTGTCACAACCAATCAAGCGCAATATTGATTTGGTCATTTTGGTCTGAAAGATGTACCACGCTCTAAAAGGCCAACTGTCGAAAATGTCAATGGAAAAATAGAAATCGTTAAATCCAGCCATCATGTAAGCACTTTTTCGTTTGCCAGCAACTAAAAATTGGATGTAAAGAGAAACTCGATATATGCGCAATATTGGTCTTGTCTATTCCTTTCCGGATATTTTGATCGGAAAGATGCACCACGCTCTGAAAGACCAACTGTCGAAAATGTCAAAAGAAAAATGGAAATAGTTAAATCCAACCATCATGTAAGCACTGTTTCCATAGTCCAGCAACTAAAAATGGAATGCACAGGGTGACTTTTTAAGATTTAGGGTTTTTACGTTGGCAGCACTGGTTGGTGATGGCGTCCAAACGTTATCTGTCAAAGTGAAAGGTGTACAGTATACTCTGCCATTTCACCATGGAATGACTAAAAAACGAGGAGTGATTGCAAAAAAGTCGTCTCAAACCGAGTTTGTGAAAAGTGACTGCTTAAGTTTTGTGGCAGTAAAGGCAATAGTTTCTACGGGAGAGTAATAATTTAAATATTTTCAAAAAGCCAACAAGTAATCGAATAAAATAGAACATAAATATATTTGGTCTAAATTGGATATTTGTAATTATGCTAAATAAGCGTCCAATGTCATGCGAAGATGAATTATCTCTTTTTACTGCACCTAAAATTGAATGTTTAGTTATTCTTCCAGGCAAATTACTTAATTTAACTCATAGATTTATATATTTCATTCAATTCTATTACTATGTACAGTGTCAGACATTTAATTAAATTAGTCAGTAAATGAAAATGACCTGTATTGGCATTTCCCCTAATATATCCCACATACAAAATAGCCGATTAGGCAAAAATCTGTGGTTTATCCATAATTTCTAAGCGGAAGATAATCGATTATAGTCGGATTATAGTAATGGATTATTCATTTTTCGGTGCCAAAAGAAAAAATAAATGAAAATACGCATAAAACTATGATTTCGACTAAAACTTTTATTTTATTATAATGCCTGGACGTTGCCATATGATGCCATTTAAATGACCGTCTCTGGATTGGTTGGAGCAGTGCATCCTTTTGAGGTACATTTCCACCACAGTTTCACACATTTCCACACATTTATGTTTTAGGATTATTCATGTAAACATAGCCTTTGACCCAGCCCCACAAAAAAAAAAATCTAACGCCGTCAGTTTGCATTGTCTTGGTGGCCAATTGACGTCGTCAAAATGTAAAATTACGCTTTCTGGAAACTTTAAACAATAAAACTAAAATCGGTCGTATAGAATCATACTTGAATCACAACTTCTGTGGTAAATTTTAACTATTTTCAGGCATTCTTCGTTTGTTAAACAATCCACATTCGAAATGGCAAACCCTTCACTAAATAAATAACACTTCAGATGACAGGTATTTAACAGCTGGCCTTGCCAGTTCATCGGTTTTGAAATCACTAAATAGATAACGCTGTTAGAATAGTAAGTTATAATTTTGTTTCTTTGCAGTGTTTGATTATAAAATTTTTGTTGATAAAACCTCAGAGACTTGTCACGCCTTTTATGGTATCCCACACACTTTTGACAATAACGCAAAAAGGATGTACTATCTTCGATTAATCGAAGCGAAAACCGCGGTTAAACCGATTACTTAAAAGTAAAGTTTTGAAATAATTGACAAATAATTTCAGTTTTCGGGTTTGAATACCGTAATGCTAACCATTGTGCTAAAGTAGCCAAATTTTTTATGCATTCGCTAGAGAGTAAAAGCATATAGTTATCATTTCTTGTACATATATAATATAGGATTATCCATTTAGTAGTTTCAAAACCACCGGTCTGGCAAGGTTGTCGGCCGTTAAATATCTGTTATTTGCAGTGTTATTTATTTAGTGAAAGGTTTGCCATTTAGTAGTATGAATTCAACTATTTCTTTAACAACCGATTCAACTATTTCATTAACAATAGTTGAAACTTTCTACAAAAGTGGTGATTCAAACGTGAGCTTTCAATTGAACAAAATTTTCTTCAGCGATGAAGCTCACTTCTCTCCCGGTGATTACGTCAACAAGCAAACTTGTCGCATGTGGGGCTCGAAGAACCCAGAAGTGATTGCACAAAAGCCATTGCATGTGGAAAAAGTGTCTGTTTGATGCGCATTACGGTCTGGAGGTGTTATTGGACTGTATTTTTTTGAAAACGACGCTGGAGGAACCTCAAAAGAATCCACTGCTATAACCAATCCAGAGGCGTTCATTTAAATGACATTGTATTTCGTATGTAATGGCAAGGTCCAGGCATTATAGTGAAATAAAACTGTCATCGAAATCATAGCCTTATGAAATTGTTTCACCAAAATGGTGAAAGTTTTGCGGCTACAGTTCGCAAATTGCGATCAATTTGGGGTCACAATAATCCTCCAAAAGAGTCAACTGTGAAGAGATTAATGCATAAATTTGCCAAAACTGGATCTGTTAGTGATGTACAGACAACAACGCGCCTTCGACCAGGTTGATCGACCGAAAATGTCGCAGCTGTACGTGATGATGTCACTCAAACTCCATCCACCTTAATTCGACACCGAGATCAGCAAGTTGGTGTCTCCAAATCCACTATGCAGCGAATTTTGACGAAAGATTTGCATCTTCATGCATACAAAGTTCAATTGACTCAGGAACTGAAGCCAGCTGACCATGGACAGAGAAGGGAGTTCGTTAATTGGTTATTGGAGAGACAACATGAAAATGCTGATTTTGCCGATAAAATCAATTCAGTGACGAGGCCCATTTTCATCTTGATGGCTTCGTCAATAGACAGAATTGTCGCATTTGGGGTGAGAAAAATCCTCGAGTGATTCACGAGAAGCAAATGCATCCTCAACGTTTCACAGTGTGCTGTGGATTTTGGGCTGGAGGAATCATTGGACCTCTTGTTATGAAAATGAGGCATGTCAAGCGCAAACAGTCAATGGTGTTCGGTATCGTGAAATGATAACCAGTTTTTTCTTTCCTTGAATTGAAGAAATGAATGTGAAGGGCATGTGGTTTCAACAAGACGGCACTACAGTTCATATGCTTTCCCAGTGAGTTATTTCTTTTGCGTCAAAAGCTTTCCACATATTTTCGCTTCCTTTTATACTCTTTTTGTTGTGGGATACTTAATTAAGCATTTTTTCACATTTTCCCATTTATTTATTCTTTTTCTTACTTCGATGTAGTTCGATGTGTAGATTTTTCATCGATGGTCTTGAGTTTTCCATCTTTCAACTCATTTGTTTCCCTTCGTTTTTTGCATTTCCCCTTTTGAAGTAATTTTGCACTCTTCTTTCTATCTTTGATTTTAAGTAGGTAATCTTCTGCCTGTAATTGCACTTCACTCAATATTTTGTTTCATTTCTTTTGATAAGACTTTTCTGACCGTTAATTTATTTTTAATTATTTTACCTTATCTTTTTCTCCTTCAATTGTTTATGTTTCGCTACTTTGCCATGGAGCATTAAATGTAATAAAATAAGAGTGAAACCATATTTCAAAACTGGTCAGGTTTCACATCATGGAGTCCCCCCACTAGTGGTTAATGATTAAGCATACATTTTTTGAAGCCAAGAAGACATTCCTCCACATTTTGTTAAAACCTGCTTAGAAATAAAATTACTTTTGTGGATACAGAATGATCGTGACATTGAGCAGATTATTGAAAACCAAAAGGTAACAAATTGATGATAGTCATAGTTGCGGGCAAGGAGATGATAATTACGAAGGTTGTTTGATTAGCTCTGGTATTGCGGTGAGCATTTTTGTGGCGTTTTTCACCACAGATGTATTTAACCTGAAAGCACATAATATTTGATATTAAAAGAAAGAACGGATTCTTTGCATTTTTCAACATATAAATTGTTCTAACAAATTTTTCAATCGCTCTGGAAGCAATATGCCCACTACATCTTTTAAAACAGCACAGCTATAAAATTATAAGACTAGAGAAGAAGAAAAAGCCAATAATACTTTATGAAATTGGTTTCAAACCGATAAGCACGATGCTTCTCTGAGAGAGTTATAATTGAAATAAAGGGTGTCCCAACTAGAACGCAAGATGATGCAACAATTGTACTGTTTCTTTGGCTATATGACCTGTAGTGCCGTCTTGTTGAAACCACATGTCCTCCACATTTATTTCTTCAATTCAAGGAACGAAAAAACTGGTTATCATTTCACGATACCGAACACCATTGACTGTTTGCGCTTGACATGCCTTATTTTCATAACAAGAGGTCCAATAATTCCTCCAGCCTAAAATCCACAGCACACTGTGAAACGTTGAGGATGCATTTGCTTCTCGTGAATCACTCGACGATTTTTCTCACCCCAAATACGACAATTCTGTCTTTTAACGAAGCCATCAAGATGGAAACGGGCCTCGTCACTGAAGACGATTTTATCGGCAAAATCAGCATTTTCATGTTGTCTCTCCAATACCCAATTAACGAACTTCCTTTTTCTGTCCATGGTTGGCTTCAGCTTCAGCTGGCTTCAGTTCCTGAGTCAATTGAAATTTGTACGCATGAAGAAGCAAATCTTTCGTCAAAATTCGCTGCATAGTGGATTTGGAGACACCAAGTTGCTGAGCTCGGTGCCGAATTGAGATGGATGGAGTTTGAGCGACATCATCACGTACAGCTGCGACATTTTCGGTCGATTGACCTGATCGAAGGCGCGTTGTTGTCTGTACATCACTAACAGACCCAGTTTTGGCAAATTTATCCATTAATCTCTTTACAGTTGACTCTTTTGAAGCATTATTGTGACCCCAAATTGTTCGTAATTTTTCACCATTTTGGTAAAACAATTTCACAATGAGAATGCGAAGAAGAAGGAGAACATTTTTTATTAACATTATTTTTCGATTCACCTTTACCTTTAGCGCAGATGACAGCATTGAGTCTGTCTGGGTATGATGTTATTTTGTCCCATTCTCGAAGAGAAATCTTTGGCCGGCGTTGTTTTAGTGGATATTTTTTTCTCCAAAATGGACCATATTGGAAAATCCTTTGGGTATAAGTCTGCGGAATATGGATAGCATTGTTGTAAAGAAATGAAGCTGGGGACTTTTTCTTGTAAAACTACGTACTTCGAACGATCAAAAAAATACAGATGACAGGGCACGAACCCGAGGCCTGCCCGTGTGTATCCCTATCACCCTCGGTACCAGACAAAGCCTCTGGTCAATCTCTGTAGCTAACGTGCTTCCAGTTTCAACCCCTTCGGTCCAGCGATTGGTTCCTGCACACGAGCAGCAGCTGCCGCCTATCAAGCTGAATAATATTGTGGGATCAGCATGATCCGAACAGTCGCGCAACCGCTCACCGCTCAGGTCAGACTGCTTTGGAGATGTCAGCAAACCCACTTCCAACAACTACGTCGTAGTAGCTCTACGCCGAGCCAATGCAAACATCGCCAAAGCACCCTGAGTAAGGAGCATGTTGCTGACTATCCAATCATCACCTGACCTAGTTATCGCAAGTCCATGCCCAACACAGCTTTCGCAGCTTCTGCCGACTCATTATCGCTGTGTACAGCCTGGCCTTGTCTTGGTGGTACACAATTCCTATTCTATTAGTCAAATCAATTCTTTTTCGCGATTATTTCTTTCAGACGTTCCAACTGTTGGCAGTGGAGGTAAGGGGGTTTCCGTAAGGGAGCAGGTCGTAGGAGATGATTCCCTGCCTACCCTACCAAACACGCAGCAAATCCTTCAAAACCACCAATCCTGAGTTGTCACCATTCGCATTGGCTCCCCGCGATTCGGCCACGTTTATTTTCACTTAACGTTGTGCTTAAAAAAAGGGCTGATTTTGTGGCAATAAAGCAGCGATTGGCAGATGAAGATCTTTCATTCAATGAGGTTTTTATTCACCTTAACTCATGTGGCACCCATCCACCGAGCTTCTTTTTGTACTCGGCCTTATTCAAATGCTTCCACTTGAATTGTTGTTCAATGTTTAGCTGCTGGGCAATCAAAGCTGTGCTTACATGATGTTCGGACTTGATGATTTCCTTTATTCAATCGAACATT
>JAHXMU010000114.1:241481-267750 GCA_019455685.1 Philornis downsi | reverse complement strand
ATTGAAGTAAGTTGGAAACAAAAGTGCAGAATTGTTTAATCATTTTGACAACGATGGTTCAATCACAGGCCATTGGAGAATTATATAAATTTCATCATGGCTCTTGGCAACCAACTGTTATGTCGAACACTTTTGCAGACTTTTGTGAACATCAGTTTGAAAAGAGTAGTTTATGTTATGGCATTTGGACTCGACATATTAATCCTGCAGATCATAAGTGTCTAAATAATGTCGGCGTAAGTGAGGGCCATAATTAATTTACGTAATTATAAATAATTCAAAGATATTGCAATAAATTCTCCATTTATTTATTTTATAGCACACTTATCATCATGAGCCTTTCGAAGTCAATTCTCAGATCAATTTGGTTGGAAAAATGGAAGGCCGTTACAAACTTATCATCTATTTGAACGCATATGATGAGAAAAACACAAAGCGTTCAAAAACGATATGTTTTCAAATATTTGGTGAATTTGTGAAAGTCAAATCGTATGGATAAGTGACAATCGAATAAATACAATATTGCATTTGTGGACAACACTATTTCACGACACTGTTTTTGCTCTATTGAAAGCTAGTGCGGCACTCATCCTGCGCTCAGCTTTCTCATTTTAAAATTTTTTCTTAACCGTGTCTGGCGTGGACACCTTTACGGTGTTTATTTCGGCAGCTTGTACGGCCTCGTATAAACTCTACTATCCAATATCTTACAGTCATAAATGAAGGGGTAGGCTCCCCCAGAGTAGAGTCTAGCTTGGCTTTAGTATTAATTGAACTGGGACCTTTCAAATGGAAACATCGAATTATCGTACATAACGGTGACCAATTTTTTCCATGTTTACAAACTCTCTGATGTCGCATTTATTATTATTTTTGATGGCTAAAATAAAAATACTGAACAAAGTGGCGTCTTGGAACTTAAAACATATTTTTTATAAGGTGACCAATTATTACAAAAATAATTTTTTCAAACTACTGGCATCATCTATGTGTCAGGTCGACTAGTTTTCGGACCGTCCTCGTAATGGACAAGTGTAGTAAATGCTTTTCGAACTTTGAGAAGCATGTTAGCTCACTGAACGTGAGAAGTTCTTCCATATATCTCATTCATGGGATGCAACAAAATTTTCCTTTTTTTTTGTTTTTTTGATTTACCAGAGCTGGAGAGCAACAAATTCCGGCCAGTTGATTCTCAAGAATTTTAATTTTAGAAAATTCGGTATTATTTTATCACTCGGACCACTTTGCCTATTCAATATTCCATTAAAAAGAAAAGCTGCGGTTGACAGGACTGGTTCCACTTTTAATGAAAACCGTATAGCACTTGCGTATACTGATAACGTAGACATTATTGTTAGAAAACTATAAAATGTACTGCAACCTTCTCAAATATTGAGGAGGTTTCAGAACAAGTGGTTCTTGTGATAAACAAATGTAAAAAATCATATGTTTCGACAAACAAAGAGTCTATTCATTTGGGATGCCGTGTTGATAAATGAAGCTTTGCGGTGGTGGAGGAGTGCATCTACTCTGACTCCGGCGTCAATAAAATTAATGATGTCACCCCGGAATTTAAGAGGTGAGTATTGCTTTCAAACAGATGTTACTATGGGCTAAGCAATCAATTTAATGACAAAGTTCTCCCTCTCGAAGAGCAGACATTGGTTTCACCTATCTAGCTGTATGGCGCAGAGAAGATGAATCAATTTTGGCAGACCACGCGAGAAAATTGCGTCGGAAAATATATTTATTCGTCGTCGTTAATGGAGTGTATCGGCACCCATGAGCAGCATGGCTTATACAGCGACATCGTTGTGGTCAAGCGCAATAAAACACAGCAATTGCATTGCCTGAATCATCTTGAATAGATGAACTTAAACATCAAGTTTTGATAGCGTTTCAAAAGCCTAGTTCTTCGAAGGGAGTTTTGGTGGTCCTTTTCTGCGCCGCCCATTGAGTTCGTTCTCGAAAACATTACGTGATGGAGCTTTTGGGTTCATCAGCACAAAATAGTCTAGCTAATGCAATAGCTTTAATGTGCTTGACCGCGTCGATTTCAGTGTACAACTCATGATCAACATGTCGCCAATACTCCTCGTTAACGATTCATCCCCTATCAAGGGATTTTTCTCAACTAACTAATTTTCGTTTTCCCAAATGAAATACATGAGGATATAAAGCTATTAAATGAGCAAGAGAATAATTCTTAAATCATACCTTATGGCGTAGATCCGTAGAACAAAGAAGGGGCTAGAACTGCAATAGTTGCATTGCAACTCTTATTTCACTACTTAACCCCTCAACATGCGAATTTCCAAAAAAAAAAAAAAAAAAAATCGTCCCCAGTCTATGCCGGAAAATGTCTGTATGTCCCTAACTTATTGATCTTAGCTTTAGAGAGTTGTTTTGATCGATTTCTGATCCTGTCCTCCGTAAAAAATTAAAGCACGAATTTCACAAAATCCCTTCTTGTCGTGCGGCTGCTCTGTAATTTAGATGTTCATTCCAATTTAAATAAATTTAGCTTTATCTGTTAATCAGTCATTAAAATAACAATTTTATATACTCGTGTAAAGTATAACAAAAAAGAATTCCATTATTTTTCCATTAGATGGCTCTAGTTATTTATACCTCGCGTTGCGGAAATGTAATCGGGTTACTCTAGATGGCGCTAGAAAGACAATATTTCTTAATCAAAAGCTTCTTAGATAGTTTTATGATTGTGATGGCCCAGTAACGAGATAATGCAACATATTTTACAGTTTTTCCTTGATAAGGGCGAAGACGTAGGCCGGGCTGCTGGAAATGTGTGCGGTGTTTGTTGTTGCAACAGTTGATTATACCTAAATTTGGTTTCGTTGATTCTATTCCCGTAAGCTTACAGTTAAAACATGGAATTCTAATTGTCAAAAATGATGGAATAATGGAACTCATTAAGTCCGTTCATCATGTAGGCAATGTTTCAATCTCCCGAGGGTTAAACATTGTACAAAAAACCGTTTTTTCATTACGTTGATCTGACTACATGCCCCGACGGAAGAGAAAGACGAGGAGGCTAAAGACACATTTTATGAGTGTCTAGAAGGAGCATATGACCACTGCTCTGGCCACGACATTAAAATTGTTCTGGGAGATTTTAATGCCAAAGTAGGAAGAAGTCCACGAGGGTTTAACGTGAGTCTCGCCGTGAAGGCCTAACCCACAGTGTGCGACACATTGGGCATATTACAATGCAATTGCCAACGCCCGCCTGGCATAGCCAAGTAAAACTTGGGCTATCTAGGAAAAGGAGCTGACAATTTTGGTACTACCACATATTGTCAACCCTTTCTTCGCAGCCAGGAGATACCAAATTGATTATGCTAGTATGGAACATAATCCCTATTGGAGGAGGTGAGGCCTACATTACCACCTCTGCTACTCAATGGATCTGTAGAACCCGGTTGCAATGCAACTCCACATTCGAGCACAACGTCTCTACCAGCGATATTGGTATCAACCACAACCCGCGTGATACTCCCACTAGGGGTCCAACACCAAATGATCATGCGGGAACTCAGTCCCGGGCCCTCCTGATCCCCACGCTACCGGCCAAACTCACCGGTTGGAGCTGCATAGCAAAGCAAATAGCCAAACTACTACCAAGTCGTAATTTATACACCATACTTTACGGGATTGGTCGCCCAGTGGAAGGAAAGATGTTCTTAGTCCAACAGTCGGAAAACTCAGTCTACACGGTAACACCTCCGAAAATGGATTTAGACCAGTTTCGTTCGCTGCGGCACGTAATATGGTAGCAAGTGGAACCATATTCCCGCATAAAGACATCCACAAGGCAACGTGGCTATTTCTTGATCATAACACGAGGAATGAGATTGATCATGTGGTAATAGATGGAAGGCATGCTTCTAGTATCATGGACATGCGTGGTGCTAATATTGACTCGGATCACCACCTGGTTGCAGCTAAGGTACGCACGAGATTAAGCGGAATGAAAAATGTTGGTAACCAGGCACAAATGAAGTTCAACGTTGCTAGGATGCATACTCCTGAAGTAGCCACAGCCTACTCCACCAAACTCTCTCAACTACTACACCTAAACGCTCCTGATCCTGATGTTCCTGATGTACAGTGGCATTCTATGGCAACTGCTGTAAAAACCATACTTGGGTATGAGAAACCTCACTCAGGCTAGCGCTGGTACGATAAGGAATGTCACATACTGTCTGAGGAAAAGTATGCAGCATACAGGGCAACGCTGCAGCCAATTGTAACGCGTGCAGTTGGGCAACACTGCCAGGAGCAGAGAAGAGAAGCACAACAACTTTTTAGGCGGAAGAAGCAGTTGTGGAAAGAGTGTGAGAGTGAGGAAATAGAAAGATACAGAGATAGCGGTCATGCTCGAAAATTCTACCAAAAGATAAGAAGTACAGGGCATGGAACAGGCCTCCCCTCTTGTAAGGATAGCGAGTGAAATCTGGTCACAGATACGCAAAATGTACTGTAATTATGGAGAGAGCATATTTATAATCCCTTAGTTCCGAATGGCAGCACAAGTGAGGAAATCACCCCAATTATCGACGATGGAATAAATTGCCCAGCTCCGAGCGAAACAGACATCATAATAGCAGTATTGCGGCATAGGAACAACAAGGCTGCGGACGCTGATGGCCTGCCAGCAGAGCTGTTTAAAAGTGGTGGCGATGAGTTGATAAACAGCCTGCATCATCTCTTAAATACAATTTTGTTCGAATAAAACATGCCCGATGATTGGAAATTGAGTGTACTGTGTCCTGTGTTTAAAAAAGGCGATCCAAGTGATCCTTATAAGATACTGTCTAGTGTGATATATGAAAGACTAAAATCGATTCTAACTGACCTGATTGGACCTTATCAGTGTGTTTTTAGACGTGGTAAATCAACAACTGACCAGATATTCACACTACGACGAATTCTGGAGAAGACCCAAGAAAATCTGACTGAAACGTATCACCTTTTCGTCGACTATAAAGCTACCTTCGATAACTCGATACGGCAAAAACTGTATGGGACCATGTCCGACTTTGGAATTTCTACGAAGCTTACATGTACGTCTTTGCAGGATGACGCTGACTGGCACGAGGTCTTCTGTGAAGACAGGCATAGTTCTAGATGAGCCTTTTTAGACCAAACGAGGTTTTAGGTAGGGCGACCGCCTATCGTGCGCTTTCTTCAACATACTGTTGGAGATGATTATGAGGAAAGTCGCAGTTAACACGTCAGGTACCATCTTTAACAAAAGCCGTATGTTACTCGCATATGCAGATGACATAGACATTATTGGCAGAAAATTGTGAGATGTTCCTGCAGCCTTCTCAATCATCGAGAAGGAAGCAGCGGAAATGGGTCTGGGTGGTAAACGAGAACAAAACAAAGTTATTGGTTTTAATGAACAAAGAGTCTACTCGTTTGGGATGTTGCGTGAACGTTGACAACTATAATTTTGAAGTGGCGGAAGAATTTATCTGCCTCGGTTCCGCTGTAAACAAATCGAATTATGTCAGCATGGAGATAAAGAGTTAAAGCAAACAAAAAACCACATGGAACGAATTTTCAACTGCGCATCGCTGTTGAATCACAACAAAATCGTTTCATTTCTGAAACGAATGGTGATTGGTTAAGAAAAAGGGGGCAATGTCAATGAAAACGGTCGTGGTCGAAGCCGGCGTCAAGCCAGGATTAACGGCCAGGAAAGGCTTTGCTGTGTATTTGGTACTGGAGGTATTGGAGGAATAGACAGCGTGTCGCCTACTATGATCTGCTTCTAAATGGCAAAATTCTTAGGTAGGATCTACATTGTCAACAAATGAACTATCTGAAGGAAATAATTCCCTAGTTATGGCTAGCTTTGGCCAATGAGAAAGAGGAATTATTTTTTTTTATCAAAACAATTTCAAGCCTTACAAATCGATAGTGACCGGTCAGAAGCTGCGAAAACTTGTTAGAGAGGTTTTTATACATTCACCTTATAGTCTGTGCCTGGCATCATGTGATTATCACCGGTTTCTATCTGTGGCTAAAGGATCTTAGCAGTGTGGCCTTAGACCTAGTAAATCAAACGCTGACCAGATATTCACACTACGGTAAATTCCGGAGAAGACTCAAGAAAAACGGATCGACACATACCATCTTTTCGTTGATTATTAAGCTGCCTTCGATAGCCCGATACGGCAAAAACTGTATGAGGCCCTGTCCGAGTTTGGAATTCCTACGAAGCTGGAGAAAAGTTCGCCTTAAGAGAAGTTTGTGGAAATCAACTATTTCGGGTTTTTACCAATATAGACGAAGATTTCTACGAGTATGAGAGAGGCATAATGGAATTACCTTCAGGTAATGGCAACAGGCTATCAAACAAAACGGTGCACATTTGAGCTAAATCGGGCCATTCCAACTATGCTAAATAGAGCCTTTAGTGACAGGCATAAATAATGGATGTCCTTTTTTACTATATCAATTATGTAGATAAATTATTCGACACTTGGAAGTCTACAAATATCTCAAATTACTACATTTCGCAGGCAATAGGCAAGAAATTGTTTACGGAATTTGATTTATATGCGAATTTTTTTTTTCTTTGGACAGAATGCTGTAAATTTCAATTTCCGTGTGTTAACATTATTATGAATTCCATGTTAACATTTAGTCTGCTGTTTATTATTTCTACATTTGTCTTAAATGAAATATTACGCACAGTCTTAAAAAGGTGAAGTATTTTTTGCTTTCTGTTGTGGTTTTTACACAGTTCATTATTACTTTAATAAAGTCATTAAGTTGGGTTCCTGGCAATTCTTTGAATAACTTGCGCCTTCGCCAATGTTCGAAAAATTGCCACCATCCCGACCAGTACCATGACCACATCATAGCCTATCCACTGAAAGAGCATGCAATCTTGACAAGTCCATAAATTTAACAGGCAACTTGGGGAGCACCGCAACGCTGTAACACATGTAGTCAAGAGCAGAGAGTTGCACAAAATGAAAGAAAGCCTCGGTGTCAATATGCCACAGACTCCGTTGTCGTTGCCACACAGTCAGCCAGCCGGCCAGCCAGCTAGCAAGTAACCTTCTTGCAGTTTTGCGCCCGGCCAGGAATCGTGTCTCACGTCTAGACATGTATCGCATGTGTGTCTGTGTAGAGGTGGACCAGAAACATTTAACATTGTTAAAGGGCCTATAAGGCAAATTGTACTGTTGCACATTGTTGTACAATCACTACAACAACAGCAGCTGCCACTACCCCACTGCTCTTGGACGCGTTTCTAGCCATCAGGCTATTTATGTGAGGCCACAGTAGCTGCGCATAACACTGTCCCCCTCTTCTTACATTGTGGGGATTCATGGCTGTCTTTGTGGCAAATGAAAATGATGCATTTGTGTAAAATTGCATTGTAAGCATTGTTTAAAACTATAATGTCGTACGCCAAAAAAGCTACCGATTTCCCCCTCTCGCCTTACTTTAAGGTTAGCCAGTGTGGTTTCTAAATAAATGTTTTCTGGTGGCACAAAATTGAAGCCACGACTTGGGGAAATGTTAATCGCATAACAAACTGTTAATCCAGCCAAAAGCAAAACTCGAAATATTTTGTAAAGAATATTTTAGGCTCTCTTTAATTCAAAGGTAAAATATTTTAAACTAAGCTATTTATTTTTATTTTGAATGGCCTATTTTTAAGTTTTCCAGATAATTTGCAGTAAACTCTGAAGTTATGCAAATGTGGATACAAATATATGAGGTTATTTTTAAACGGAGAAATGAAAATTACAATCTTTAAAGTGACCAAAAACTTCGTTTCTTTCTTTTAGCTACAACGACTTTACAAAAGCTTCCGTTTTGGTCAAAAGGGTTACCTCTCTTTAAAATAATAATACAAAACCGAAAAATGTTGTACTTATATTTCCTTTGCTACATCCACAAAATCTGTTGCCTTAAAATATTAGAAAAGACGAATATATTTTACATTTGAAAGTAAAGGGTATCCCAACAGGAACGCAAGATTTAAATTTTAAATAAAACACAGATATTTAAAAAAATCGTGAAACTTTATTATATCGTAGAGAAGACAGAATGAGGTTATGTATGGAACAATACATCGGGCAGATGGCCGCCGCGGCTTTGCTGGCACACACGCGATCTTCTAATGAAATTTTCAATGATCGTTTTGCATAAATGCTGCGGTATTTCATGAATGCAGCGCTTAATTTCCTCTTTTAAGACTTGAGTCGTCGTCGGCTTATTCGCGTAAACCATCGACTTCAAAAAACCCCAAAGAAAAAAGTCTGATAGTGTTAAATCGTATGATCTAGGCGGCCAATTCTGGTCTTCAAAACGTGAAATAACACGACCGGGAAATGACTAATGCAGCAACTGAATTGTTTCTCTGGCTGTATGACATGTGGCGCCGTCTTGTTGAAACCACATGCCTTCCATATTCATTTCTTCAAATACAGGCACGAAAAAACTGGTTATCATTTCACGATACCGAACACCATTGACTGTTTGCGCTTGATATGCCTCATTTTCATAAAAAAGGTCCACTAATTCCTCCAGCCCAAAATCCACTGCACACAGTGAAACGTTGAGGATGCATTTGCTTGTCGTGAATCACTCGAGGATTTTCCTCACCCCAAATGCGACAATTCTGCCTATTGACGAAGCCCTCAAGATGGAAATTTATCGGTAAAATCAGCATTTTCATGTTGTCTCTCCAATAACCAATTAACGAACTCCCTTCTCTGTCCATGGTCAGCTGGCTTCAGTTCCTGAGTCAATTGAACTTTGTATGCATGAAGATGCAAATCTTTCGTCAAAATTCGCTGCATAGTGGATTTGGAGACACCAACTTGCTGAGCTCGGTGTCGAATTGAGGTGGATGGAGTTTGAGCGACATCATCACGTACAGCTGCGGCATTTTCTGTCGATCGATCTGGTCGAAGGCGCATTGTTGTCTTTACATCACTAACAGACCCAGTTTTGGCAAATTTATCCATTAATCTCTTTACAGTTGACTCTTTTGGAGCATTATTGTGACTCCAAATTGATCGCAATTTGCAAACTGTAGCCGCAAAACTTTCACCATTTTGGTAAAACAATTTCACAATGAGAATGCGTTGTTCATTCGTGTAGCGCTCCAGTTCTACTAACCTCGTACCTTCTACTAGCAAACAACAACAATTGTTCAAATGTCAAACAATGACACTTCGAATGGCGCCAAATTTAAATCTTGCGTTCTTGTTGGGACACTCTTTAGTTCATTACGATATTATTTTTATAATACCCATCGCCATAAAATAATAGGGGGGCATGCTAAGTTTATCAATTATTTTATAGAAATCAGAAATATTCCTCTAGGACTCTTTAAAAAGGTTTCTGATATTGTGATGATGTGGGTCAATTCGATAGTTAAACTGGGACTTTTAACATATTATATATGTCCAAAATTCTATCTTCCTTCCTCATATGGTTCGATGTAGATGTAGATTTTCGTGCAGATGTGTAATTTTGTATAATATATATAAGATGTACGAGGTGTGTTCACAAAATAAGGCGAATTTTCAAATTTCACGGGCTACGTACATTCGACTTTCGATTATTATTTTTTTTTTATATTGGTGCACTCATTTCGAAGATATATTGATGGTTTTATCCATATAGCATGTTTAGTTTGTTTGTGAGAGGCATAAATAAGACAAGTATTTGCCGTGTTCGGTGTTTTTCTACTAACGAAAAAAATGGTTCAAAGAAGTTGCATTAAATTTTGTGTAAAAAATGAAATTAAATGCTCAAAAACACTTGAAATGTGTACAGCGAGTACTCTGAGTCAAAAAAATGTTTACAAATAGTACAACCCTTTCACAGAAGGTCGCGAAAATGTAAATGATGACGCTCGCTCTGGACGCTCCAGCACATCAACAACCAATGAAAATGTTGAGAAAGTGAAGAAAATTATTATGGAGAAATGACGAATCACAATTAGAGAAAATGCTGAGAATGTCAGCATATCACTTGGCTCATGCCATGCAATCTTTTCGAAAATTTTGGGCATGAAGCGTGTGGCAGCGAAATTCGCTCCAAAATTGCTGAATTTTGACCAAAAACAACATCGCATAAGCATCGCTCAGGAATTGTTAAATGACATCAACGATGATCCAGATTTGCTTAAAAGGATTATAACTGGTGACGAATCAAGGGTATGTGGTTATGACATCGAAACCAAAGCCCAATCGTCTCAATGGAAGAGTCCAGGAGAGCCAAGACCAAAAAAAGCACGCCACGTTCGATTAAATGTCAAGGTTTTGCTCACTGTTTTCCTCGATTACCATAACGTACTGCATCAGAAGTTCTTACCACAAAGTTGTACGGTAAATAAGAAGTATTACCTTGAAGTTATGTGCCGTTTGCGTTAAGCTATACGAAAACAACGCTCGGAATTGTGGAAAAAAAGCCATGAGTTTTGCATCATGATAATGCACCTGCTCAGTCATCTTTGTTTGTGGGAGATTATTTGGCCAAAAACAACACCGTTATCATGTCTCCGTCTTTTTCCTATTCCCAAGATTGAAGAGACCCATGAAATGATGGCCTATTGCGACGATTGAGGAGATATGAACCGAATCGCTGAGAGAGGTCAAGGACATACCAAAAAGACCATATTAGAACTACTACGAGGGTTGGAAAAAAAGCTGACACAAGTGTATTATATCTGAGGGGAACTACTATGAAGGAAATAAAATAGAAATTGATAAATAAATATTTTTTTGAATATTTTTTTGAGAAAAATGAAAATTCACCTTATTTTTGAACACACCTCGTATATTCAAAATTCTATCTTCCTTCTTAAAATGGTTCGATCTAGATATAGATTTTTTCGAAGATGTATAATTTTATATTAGATGTCTAGCCCGAATCAGTTGAAGCCAAATGGTCGATTTTAAAAAGAGCAAACTACTAAGTGTAGTAAAACAGAATCCTTAATTTTTGCATGACTTGTTGAGTTAAGTGAAAATTATACACTTAAGGACCAGATATGCACCCCCTTGTTCGACAGTTTATTGCCATTTTGAAAGTAATTCGTCACTAACAGAAACCCACCACCCTATTTGCGAAAAACTCAGTCGAATTTTATGAGCTTCTCTTGAGGCGAACTTTTCACCATTAAAATTGTTGGCCATAGAGAGGAACTGGTGCAGTGATCACTTAGCACCAGTTCTGGCCTATAAGTTGAATGGATAAGAACCTCCCAACCTAGCCTCCGGAGTTTCTACGAGGCCTGTCCAAAACTAGCTGGTCTAACAAAGAAGACACAAAAAAGTTGAGAAAAATTATCCTTATTTTTCAACATAATCTAATTTTAGCTCGATACACTTTTTCCAGCGATATTCAATAGCTTTTATATCCTGTTTATAATAAGAAAAGTCAAACTCCATAAATTAGCCATCAACCGCGGGCTCCAACTCTTCATTGTTGGCAAATCTTTTATCTTATATATTCTTATGTGGCGACTGAAATAGATTGCCTTATCTATTATACGTCGCCTGTAGAAAATAATTCCAAGCGTTTCGATTTTCTGCGCTTCTCCTCTAATTCGTCACACCAAGCTTTGATAGTATTTCAAAAACAAAAAAAAAAAAAAAAATCTTTTAACACCGAGCCATATTTACAACTTTGGTAATAAAAAATAGTCCGAGGGAGTTAAACCTGGCGAATAAGCTAAATCTGGCGTGATGAAGCAATTCGAACTTTAATTCATTAATTTTGGACATCGCAATAGTGAAATTATAAACTGGAGCATTGTCTTGATGAAACAACACTTTCTTTTTCGCTTAAAGCGGTCTTTTCCTATAATTTCATCACCTAAGCGCTGCAATAAACTATCACAATATTCGCCGCAGATGGTTTTTCTTTTCTGAAGATAATTAATAAAAATAATAACAGTTTCCGTATCCGCCTTCTTTAGACACGATTCTCCCATTCCAGTCCACTGCTTGGGCTGTTCCTTTGTCTTAAGTGTGAAGTAGCGGACCCATGTCTAATTTATGGTTGTAAATCGACTCAAAAATTCGACTTTATTACGGTGAAACCTCGCCAAACTCTACTGCTGTACTGTAACAACTTCACGACGCTGTTTTTGTTCTGTTGAAAGCAAGCGCGGCAGTCATTTTGCATACAGCTTTCTAATTTTCAAATGTTCGGTCAATACACGATGTATAGCACTTTTTGAAATGCTTATCATTTCAGCTGGCTCACTCACCTTCAGTCGACGATTATCCGATACAATTTTGTGGATTTTTCTTAACCGTGTCTGGCGTGGACACCTTTATTGGTCGACCACTACGGTGTTTGCCTTGACAGCTCGTACGGCCTCGTCCAGACTCTGCTATCTAATATTTTACAGTTGTAAACGAAGAAACAAACTCCCCAGAGTAGAGTCTAGCTCGGATGTATAAACTGGAACATTGTTTTGATGAAATAACACTTTCTTCCTTTCTAAATAATTTATAAAAATAATTTCGTAATCTAATTCACACAATTTTGTGGATTATCTTAACCGTGTCTGGCGTGGACAAATTTACGGTGTTTGTCTCGACAGCTTGTAAGGCCTATATATAAACTATGTATAAACTCGGCTGTTCAATACTGTACAGTCGTAAATGAAGGAGTATACTCCCCCGGAGTAGAGTCTAGCTCGACTTTAATTTTGATTGAACTGATACCTTTCAAATGGAAATATTGAAATACAGTGTGGCCCAAAATGACCGAAGTGGTGTGAATTGCTTATAACTTTTTATTTAAGACATATTTTTTTAATTTTTTTTTTTTAAATACAGTAAATTTATGGGGAATATTTTTAGATTAGTTATTAAAAATGATATCCCGCAAGTGGTGGTCATTTTCTGCTTCGCATAAATGTGCTCTTTCCAACACGTTTTCCATGACCTTTCGCAAAATTTCCGGTGTTATGTTGTTAATTTCGTCTCGAATATTGGATTTTAATTCGTCAATAGTCCTGGGCTTATTAACATAAACTTTCCCTTTTAAATAACCCCAAAGGAAAAAGTTTGGAGCGGTTAAATTCGGAGAACGCGGAGGCCAATTAAAATTGCTTGAGCGCGAAATTATTCTTTCACCAAATATGTCGCGTAAAAGAGCCATTGTGGCCCTCGCAGTGTGCGCTGTGGCTCCATCCTGTTGGAACCATATTTGCGGATGGTTTTCCATGGCTGGCCTTACAAAATTTTCCAACATGGCCCGATATCGATCAGCATTGATGGAAATGGCAACACCTCGTTCATTTTCAAAAAAATATGGGCCAATGATCCTTTCTGAAGAAACACCGCACCAAACAGTACACTTAACTGGGTGTAATTGTCGTTGATGAAGTACTCTCGGGTTTTCCGTAGCCCATATCCTACAGTTTTGCTTGTTAACGAACCCATTTAATTGGAAATGGGCTTCATCACTCATAACTAAGTTATGAATAAAATTAGGATTCTCTTGTGCTTTTTGCTGGAAATAAATTGCATAGTCAAGTCGTTGCTGGTAATCTGTCTGTTTCAATTCTTGGACAATTTGAATTTTGTATGGAAACATTCTTATGCTATGCAAAATTCGCTGCAGCGACCCTCTTGAGATGCCAAGTTGTGTCGAACGTCTCCTGGTTGATGTTTGTGGATCATCCTGAATACTCTCCTGTACCACTAGAATATTGTCATCCGTGTGCACCGTTCGTCGTCTGCCAGCACCAGGAAGGTTCCTTACTGCTCCTTGTTGTCAAAAATTTGCAACAAGACGGTTTATTGTTGACTGTGAGGGTGCAACCCGTACATTAAATTGACGACGGTATGCACGCTGAGTCAACACAATGGACCGTTGATTTACAAAGTAAATTTCAACGATTTGGGCACGTTGTTCAGTTGTGTATTGCTCCATTATAAATTCTCCAAGTCTTCTTTACAAAATACTAAAAAGAAAAGAAAAAAAAAATTATAATAAAAAAGTTATAAGGAATTCACACCACTTCGTTCATTCTGGGCCACCCTGTACATGCCGGTGACCCATTTTTTTTTCATGTTTATAAATTCTCTGAGTTCGTTTGATTTTGATGACTCCAATAAAGGTATTAAACGACGTGGAGCTTTGAAACTCCGTAAAACGTATGTTTTATAAGGTTGTCACTTTCCACCAAAGGAAGTTTTTTCAGGAAGAAGGAAGTTTTTACTGGCATCATCTAATCGTCAGGTCGGCTAGTTTTGGGACCGTTTTCGTAGCTAGTTACTATCGATGTGTGTGGTCTGGCATTGTTCTGATGGACTTAAACTCCCCTCCTCTTTCCTTTGACAAGCTAGTCACTGCAGACGTTCTAATAGTTGATAGTATTGATTCGAATTTGTAGTTTGGCCATAGGGGAGCAGCTCATAGTAGATGTTTCCCTGTCAATTCCATCACACAAACAACAAAATCTTCCAGATCAATTACCGTCTTGCCTACCGTCTGCTCCGGTTCATAGCTATTCGACCATTTTTTGCTTGCCGTTTTTGATTGACATTATTGTAAACGATCCACTTTTCTTCACCAGTCACCATCTGCTTCAGGAATGGGTTGGTTTTGGTTCGGCAGCAAATTGGTAGATGGATTTTCGGTCCATGAAATTTTTTGTTTGTTTTTGCGTTAATATGCGTGCCACACAAGCATATTGAGCTATTTTTTGTATTCAGCCTTTTTCCAAACTGTTTTTTTTTTTGTGCAATATTAAGCTCCTGGACAATCGAAGCAGTGCTTACATTAAGGCTAATCCTGACTATTTCCATTATTCTATCGACATTCTCGATAATGTGGCCTTCCAGAGCGTGCTGCATCTTTGACGCGATTGTCTGTTGCAGTAACACCATTCACAGTGTCAGCCATAAGTCGAAGAAAAACTATAAAGTATGTCGTATTTGCTCTTTGTTAATGCTCATCTTTGACGCGTGCTGGAACAATAGTGAGTCAAGATATTACAGAACTGTTTGAGCATTTTTTTTGGACTACGAAATCTTATCTTTCTAATGGCACCTAGCATATCCTGAGGCAGAAATTGTTAAAGCTATCCATTGGAAAAATTGCATCAGTCAACAGAGTTTTGGACTGGAGCAACCAAATATCTTTCCCAGGGTAATTTGGTGGGGTTTTCTCCATCACATCAGGTTTTCGACATACAAAAGAAAATGCTTTTATTCGTTTTTTTACACAAAAAATCATTAGTTTATTTAAAAATCAATGAATTTTGAAAAGTGAATGGCGTTATTTGAACGTCGTTTTATTTTGTTGGTTCGATTTCACTGGTTAGAGCCCATCAATAGTCTCCCATTATGTTTTTGTCCCAAAATCCTTGATAATTTCTTTCAATTTTCATTAAATCTTGGTGAACACGGTCCCCTTGTTCGTTGCTCACCGCATCTAGGTTTTGCGGAAAAAAATCGAAATGTGAATGAAGAAAATACACCTTGAGTGACATTTGTGTGCCTAATTCATGATAATTTTTCAATAATTCAGCAACAATTTGTCTGTAGTTTTCACTCTTATTGTTTCTAAGAAAACTGTTCATGATACTCTTGAAAGATTTCCCGGCTGCGTATTCTTTCTCCAATAAACATTGTAAAAAATTGTCATCATTCAATAGCTTTCTGATCTGAGAGCCAACAAATATGCCTTCTTTGAAATATGAAATTTTAGGAAAACCCGCTTACAAATATTTAATTGCTTCACCATCTTTGTTTAGAGCCTTGACAAAGATGGATGGCTTAAAAAGGCCCAATTTTAGGTGCAGCGATGGAAGAAGAATGGCATTTGGTTCAATTAATGGTTTATTTGAAATGTTTTGTTTCCCTGGCGAATACTCAGCTCTTTTTGGGCACTCTGTTTTGACGCAATGATGACATGTAGCGCGACTATCCCATAGACAAGGGAAACAACAATATTTTGTGAAACCTCCTCGCATACTAGTCAACCCGCACCGCAGGTCATATCAATCCTTGTGTTTAGTTGGTCTATCTGGGACATGATTGTAAGGACTATGTCCAGTCCAATTGTGAGCCAGACCAAGTTTGAGCCTGACCACTTGTCTATGTTAAAAACATTTTAGCCTAAGACAATTTACGTTTTGTAGGGTACAACGTAAGAAATGTCACAAGTCACGTAGTATGTATTGTTAAACAATTAACTCCCTGCAGACCTAAGAAAATATCGTGTGCCAACCTGGGCATAGCCAGGCTATGCATTTTGCAGATGATACCCTAGTTGTGCTGTAGGTTTGGCTGAAATGCCTGGGTACTTAGATTCATCTTATTTGCGTGGCTGACTTGCATGCCTCCTGCCAGTTTTTGAACTTAAACATACATTTAAAGATTTTGCACTTAATTACATACTTTACGGCATAAAAAACCAAAAAAAAAAAAAAAACAAAAAAGTGCAAATTTCAGAAAAAAGAAACTGAAAGACCAAAGTGGCAATACGAACAGACAGGCGAAATTTATCCTCATATACTCGTATTTACAATCACAATCAGATACATGTGAGTCTCTTTAGTCTTCTGTCCCTCTGTCCCTGTCTGGTAGCATTTGAATCGAGAAATGAACAAGTTGAATTATTACACCGCACACACACAAAAGGTACAACAGAAATTTGTCTTACAAAAATATTGACGATGAGCGGAAGGAGCAGCAGGAGCAGGCAGCAAAAGCCGACTATAGCAGTAGACCTTGTTGTAATATTGGTTAGTCGGTCTGTTCATGATCATCTCACTCTGTTGCAAATGCCACAGCCAGAAGTAGAAGAACAAAAATGTAAGCGAATGTAACTTCCTTCTCATATCATCATTGTGCCACATGCCGCATGTTTGTTTCATAGTTATTGTTAACAGCAAAAAAAGGAAAGGGAGGTGAAGGGAAAATAGTATTTAAACTTCATGTTGGTGATTTAGCTGAAAAATTCATCGAAGCTGTAGAGATGTTTTTTCTCCTCCCCATACGATGTGTTCATGTAGCACTTTTATGTGAGGCCATATAAAAGAAATTAGCAACGCTTTTGATATTGATTTATGAGCGGCAATTTTTTTTTTTTTTAAGCAAATGTAATCCATGATGTTTGGAACGAGGATTGATAGTGAAATGTATAGAAAGGTTAGTTGCAGGGCAGCTGATTTAGAGAGAAAAATTCATGTTAGTATTATTAGGGAAACCTAAGGTGGATATTAATACTAGCCAGTAATGGTAGGATGACTGCAGAGGTAAAACTATTAGGTCTTACATTTGATCGAAAAGAAATTTTCGAAATACGAAAAAAAAATTTACATAATTTGCTTAAATCGATATTAGTACAGGATTGCGCTCCAATTTTGCTAAAATAAGAAATTCAAATAATTTTTCTTTAATCAACGTATTTCACTTATTTTCTTTTTATTGTACAAAAAATTCATTTTTATTTTATCCTTTATATTAGATGCACAACTAAGTTCCCGCCGTTTGCCAATAGATGGCGCCAGCTGTAAATGCTAGTCGATTTTGCCATAACTTAAACGTCGTGAACCAAGCTAAGGCATATAATATACATACCGCCATGACACAATAGTAATTTTTTTTGACGTCATATTCTTTTGGTTGTGTGAATACTCGTATGTATGATTTTGTGCCAAATAATCCTCATATAAGGGAAGTATTTATTTCCTTCTTTCAATCGAAGAAAATGGCAGCTGAAGCTTATCGAGAGCTCCAAAACATTACGGAGATACTGCTTTAAGAGAAGCAAAGTATCGACATTGGTTCCGTCGCTTTAAAGACGGTGATTTTGATGGTGACGGCCGTTCGCGTGAAGGAAGACGAAAAGCCTTCGAAGTTATTGAATTGACGGCACCGCTTCATGGGGATATGTGTCAAAAGCAAATGGAGCTTGCTTCAGTTTTAGGAGTTACCCGCCCAGCCATATCCGCTCGATTGCATGCATTGGGAATGATTCAAACGCAAGGAACTTGGGTTCCTTATAAGTTAAAGTCAAGCGACGTTGAGCGACGTTTTTTCACATGTGAAAAACCGCTTTAGCGACAAAAAAAGAAGATTTTTCTTCATCGTATTGTAACGGGTGATGAAAAATGGATTCATTACAGCAATCCAAAAAAAAAAAAAAGTCAAGGCGACTGCGTGGTCATGCGTTTACGTCGTTGTCTCGGCCAAATATTCACGTTGCGAAGGTTATGCTCTGTATTTGGTGCGACCAGATCGGTGTTATTTATTATGAGCTGTTGAAGCCAATTGAAACCATCACTGGGGATCAGTATCGACTTCAATTAAAGCGATTGAGCCGAGTTCTGCGCAAGAAACGCCCACAACACGCGGAGAGGCATGAAAAAGTGATTTTTCAACTGGTCTCACGTGGCCAAGCCCGCTAAAACCTACCTCTAAAGGCTGAAATGGGAAGTCTAGGATAAGACTTCCGCCATATTCTCCAGATATTGCGTCGTCCGATTATCTTTTGCTCCGTTCGATGGTACACGATCTGGCCGGCCAGCAGTTCCATTCATATAACGACATCAAGGAATGGCTAGATTCGTGGATAGCCTCAAAGGATGAACAGTTTTACCGTAACGGAATTCGAGTTTTGCCAGAAAGATGCAAAAAGCAGTAGCTAGCGATAAGCAGTACATTCAATGAATCATTTGTTAACATGTTTTCATAATAAAGTTGAATTTTTATAAAAAAAAAAACAGCGAGAATTTAGTCGCGCTCCTAATAACTAATTGGTTTTTGAAGATAAAAGACCATTGATGACCTCCATGGTGGTCATTCATGCATATGTGGCACCTGATCAGAAAACTATTCATTCATCATTGCGTCCTGAAGGCGGGATCGTCTCAATTACTGTTTCAATGGTTTGCTTCAATTCAGTCTAATTCCCTAGATTCGTTCTGAACACCTCTTGCTTGACAGAACTCCATACAAAAATACGGGTGCTGTCACGTCAGGTGATTTTGGGGGCCAGCGGAAAGTAGAGGTTTTGGACGCTGATTTGTGTGGGCATTTTCGTTGGAGTTACGTCATAACCGGTCTGGCTTTGTATGCAGTTGCTCCATCTTACTGTAACCAATGGCTGTTGAAACGGATATGTCTTTGGCGCAGTTCTAGTTAAAAAAGCTCCTTCTTCAACATGTTTAAGTAACGACCCCCATTGACAGTTGCTGTTACACCGTTTTCTTCACAGAAGTATGGCTCTTCAATGCACCCTGATGAAACTGCGCACCACACAGTGACTCGTTCTGAGTGCAGTTCCATCTCATGGAATATTTCTGGATTAGATTCACTCCATATACTCGTATGGTAACATTTGCTTCTTTATATTGCCGTTTAGATAAAAAAAAATAGACCTCATCAAACATAAACTATCAATGTCTTCTTCGGCCATTTCAGTAATTTTTTTTTGTTTTTGTCAAAATTCAATCAAGCAAATCCGGAGGAAACAATTTTAAGTCATCATGACTGTCTGCTAATTTGCGTCGATAAGTTTTGAGTCAAAACGCTTGGATTTGCCCGAATTAACGATGCTACAGCCGCGATTGTGTTTTGAACCCGAACATAGGGAGAGATCTCAATGGTACGGTATTTGTGTGGTGCTTCCAGATTCAGCAAACATGTTTATCCACCTCATAATGGTCCATCTACCCGCAGGAGTGCCGCCAAACTCCCGCCTAAATTCCCATTGGACGGAAATGATGGGCTGCAAAGCGTGTATGCAAAGCTTCTTTTGGTATCCCAGGCATTCATTAATTTAATAATAAATTTAAATAGTAACCTGCCGAATAACCTGTAGCGAAATTCGTGCTCCATCCTGTACAAATACTTTGAATTAAATTGCGACAAAAGGAGAAAAATTCTAACCTTCTTATGTTGTCCTTTTTCAACGGGGGAAACTAGGACATTCATATCTCTGGTTTCCGTAGCATCACAATGGACTATGCAATGTCTGAGTGAGTCTGTCTATTCAGACTGCCACACTGAGCTAATCTATGTCGTTCTTTGGGGGAATGTAGGGAGATCACTGATTTTTACTGAATTACCTAATTCGAACGTGGCACATTGGGGGGCGTGGCCGAACAGTCTATTTTCATTCGCAGTACTGAATGCACGAGTACTCGGTTATACTAAATATAGTGTATTAGAATGAAAGATACAAATCTAGGAATATATAGATTAAATAAGGTAGTTTTTATTGGACGTATTAGAGAGGGCGTGGCTATACGGTCTATCTTTTCGTAGTTTACTCAGCAATAAAGCAATGCAATTGACACCAATTTAATTAACTTCCGTCTACAAATTATGGATTACAGGGGAAAAGTAAATTTCGATAAATCGATCAATTTGTATGGCAGATACTAGAATAGGCATGGGAACATCAACCATTTTCATTCTTAGAAACTAGTTTAGCAAATTTGAAATACTCGTAAGATGACGGCCCCTAAACTAGCCGAACTGACGTATAGATGGTGTCAGTAGTTTGAAAAAAATTATTTTGGTGAAAAGTGGCAACGTTGTAAAACATATGTTTTAAGTTTCAAGGCGCCACGTTGTTTAGTATTTTCACTTGAGCCATCAAAATTAAACGATCGAACGAATTGCTCACCGTTGTTTAATTCAATATTTCTACTTAAAAGGTCTCAGACCAACCAATATAAAAGCCTACTCTGGTTGCGTTCGCTCCTTCGTTGACAGTAAAATATTGGGTAGCAGAGTTTAAACGAGGCGGTACAAGCTGCCAAGACAAACACCGTAATGTTCGACCAATTGACAAGTCCACGCTAGACACGGTTAAGAAAATCCACAAAATAGTATTGGATGATAGTCGGCTGAATGTGCGCCAGCTAGCTGAAATTATAAACATTTCCATAAATGCTATACACCGTATATTGACTAAAGATTTAAATATGAGAAAATGTTGTGCGCTGAAAGGGGTGCCGCGCTTGTTTTCAATAGATGTTTCAGTACAGTGTTTAATTTTAGCGTCGATTTATAACCACAACTTTACATTCGACACAAAGGAACAGTCAAAGCAGTGGACTGGAATGAGAAAATCGTGCTCAACGAAGAGGAAGACGGTTCCAGCTGCAGCCAAGGTCAAAACGTCTGTTTTTTTGGGAGGCACATGGGATTATTTTTATTGACTATCTTTAGAAAGGAAAAACCATGAACGACGAATATTATGCTAATTTATTGAAGCATTTGGGTGATGAAATAATGAAAAAAAAGGCTGCATTTGGCACATCCACTATTGCGATGACTAATTAATTAAAGTTCGAATTGCTTTATCACGCACATTATTCGCTCCCCTATTAGCTACCTTGGTCTATTTTCTATTTCCAAACTTGAAAAAATGATAAACGATCTTGCTTATAGCTTTCTCATCTTCAAATGGACGGTCAATATACGAGGTATAGCACTTTTTGAAATGCCTGTAATTTCAGCAAGTTGATGCACCTTCAGCCGACGATTAACCGTGTCTGGCGTGAACACCTCAATTGATCGACCACTACGGTGATTGTCTTGGCAATTCGTACGGCCTCGTTTAAACTCTAGTAATCAATATTTTACAGTCGTAAACAAAGGAGCAGACTTCCCCAGAGTAGAATCTAGCTCGGCTTTAATATTGGTTGAACTGAACCTTTTAAATGGGAATACAGAATTACAAAACGGTGATCAATTTGTACCATGTTCGCAAACTCACTAAGATCGTTTACTTTTGATGACTCCCATAAAAATACTAAACAATGTGGCTTCTTGAAATTTAGAAACATATGTTTTATTTTTCAAACTACTGACACCATCTATGAGATATTTCAGAAACTAACAACTTTAGTTTCATTTCGCTACGCGTGAATGCACTACAGAATCTTTGTAATCCATATATTTTCCTCACATAAAATTTAAAGAACTTTGTTACACATCATCATTCGAAACCCATTACATCGTCCTGCAGCATGTAGCGCTACCGTAAAAAATCACAGGAAAATAGCGAAACAAAACTACAGAATTTTTGTTGATTTGATTAATGTGTTAACATTCTATCTTTATAAGATTCCCATAAGTCATTCATTATTGTTACATGGGGCAACAGCTTTCAAGGCATCTTAATACATCGTCTTCAGTGGCATACACAGGCACTCTGAGAATGTTAAGGATTTCTGAAGCGAAACTCCCTGCACAGAGCAAAGGAATGCCAAAAACTTAACAATGCCTTGGCTTGTGTTCTCTCACCGGTCGGTAGGTGGAAAAGGGCATCACAGCTTTATAACAGTAGACTGGCAGAGGTTCCAGTCTTCAGTTTCAAGTTCAACATCTTAGCCATTGTTATAATTGTAATGACGTGCGGTATCCTGGCCATGCTTCATTTTGAAAACCTTTCATCAAGACTTTTTTTTTCTTCTCCTGTTTTGTGTGCTGTTGTTTTATTGAAGTTTATAACAAATGATCAACCATAAAATGAATGATATTTTATAATATAATTGAAGGGTTCCCCTGCCTGCTGTATACCGAATAAGCAATGAAATGATTGGTGGCCATGATTTAAACGCAGCCACAGTAATGCCAGTAGTTGTAGTAGAATCTGCAAAGGAAGTTGCTGCTGAGAGAGGGAAGAGGAGGAGGGAGAAAGAGAAATACTTTAATGGTTTCGATTGCAAGAATAACAACTTAATTCAGTGGCGGTGTTGTTTGGAACTTAAGGGATTTATTTTAGGGCATCAGCGCCGCTTTTCTTATATTAGCAATCATCTGTCATTGTCTAGCGTAACGAGTGATATTTTTCGTTGTATTTAAGAATTGACTATGCTGTTGTTGCAGCAGTGATGCTGTCACAAAGTTTACCTGTAACGTGTCAAAGGTGTACAGGAGATAAATGGATGGGGCAAAACAAATATCTGGTTGGTGGGGAAAATATTTATACATACTTTTGACTTCAGTAATGTGGCAGAATAAGGTGGAAAAATGCAAAATTTATTACAAATTTTTTAGAAGCATCCCACAATGTTAATAATTGCGCTGAAAAATGGGGAGGAAAAAGCGCTCGAGAAGCCCCGGACTAGCATAGAACAAAATTGAACATTTTTTTTTTATCTACATTTAATTAAACCGCACGTAGTGTCAAGTTAACCACCTACGTGGAAAAGTACATTTTCGTAGACAATATTTCTATAAGAAACGAGGCCCGTGAACTATTTTTCTAAAGGGAAAGTTGCCAGACGGTAACTTTTCTGTAGTAAAAGTGGACAACGAACAATGTTGCTATAGTGGAAATAGTTGGTGGATAACTTTTCTTTATAGCAACAGTGCAACTTTTTTATACTGTCGATCGAATAGACAACTTTCCTGCACAAAAGGAACTTTCATAAAGGAAAACTCATGAGTGAGCAAATATTCAATATTGGATTATCAGAAAAATATTGAGCAGACAACTTTTCTATTTGGCATATTTGCGACTTTCTATATGTGAAAGGTGTAAGTGGACAACTTTTCTATATGAGCAGCATATATCGGTGGATAATTTTCCTATGCGAAAAATGTTCTATATGAAAATTGTTTTGGCAAATAATTTTTCAATATGAAAAATTTTCGATAAACAACTTGTCTGCACAAATATTTTACGATAGGCATTTTTTCTGTATGAAAGACTGTCAATGGGAAACTTTTCTACGAGTATATTAGAATTTGTCGGAAAGCAATTTTCTTTGTAAGAACAGTTGCCGGAGGACAATTTTTCTCTATCGGAACAGTCGTCCGTACAGGCAAAGTTGTTGGTAGAAAACTTTTCTGTAAGAAAAACTGTCAGCAGACAACTTTTATATAAGAAAAGTATTCGTTGATTAATTTTTCTATATTAAGAGTTGTCAGTGAACATCCATTTGCCTACGAATATTTCTTGATACATAACTTTTCCAAATAAATATTTGTCGATGTTTGAAGAGTTGTAGGTGGACAACTTTTCTATATATACTTTTTCAACTGTAAACTTTTAAGTAGACAACTGTCCCATATGAATAGTTGTCAATGGATAATTTTCCTATACGCAAAATTTTCTTTATGAAAATGACTTCAACAACCAACTTTTCTATATGAAAGCTTTTCTACACGAATATTTTACGATGGGCATCTTTTCTGCACGGAATTCTGTCAATGGGAAACTTTTCTGTATTAAAGTAATTAAAGTAAAGTAATTTTCTTTATAAGAAAAGTTGCCGGAGGACTATTTTTTATAAGAAAATTAGTTAAAAATAATGACAACTTCTCTGTCTGAAAAGTATTCGGTGATTACTTTTTCTATATCAAGAGTTGTTAGTAAACATCCTTTTGCGTACGGATATTTCTTGGTACATAACTTTTCCAAATAAATACATATCTGTCGATATATGAAGAGGTATAGCTTTAAAATGTTTCTATATGAGCAGTTATAAGCTGACGACAACTGTCCTATATGAATAGTTGTCGATGGATAGTTTTCCTATACGAAAAATGTTCGGCATGAAAATGGCTGTGGCAAATAATTTTCCAATATGAAAATTTGTCGATGAACAATTTTTCTACACGAATATTTTACGATGGGCGTCTTTTCTGTATACGAGTAAAAGGCTGTCAATGGGAAACTTTTCTATATTAGAGTTTGTCGAAAAGTAATTTTCTTTATAAGAAAAGTTACCGTAGGACTATTTTTCTATAAGAAAATTGAATAGTGAAAAATGCCTCTATCGGCACAGGAAAATTTGGTTTATTGGTACAGGAAAATTTGTCGGTGAAAAACTTTTCGGTACGAAAAGGAAAACTTTTCGGTAAGAAAAACTGTCAGCAGACAACTTTCCTATAAGAAAAGTATCCGGTGATTAATTTTTCTATATCAGGAGTTGTCAGTGAACATCCTTTTGCCTACGAATATTTCTTGGTACATAAATTTTCCAAATGAAAATCTGTCGATGGGTAATTTTCCTATAGCGAAAGTTGAAGGTGGATTATTTTTTTATAGCAAAGTTATCGGTGGCCAAAATTTTCTAAGAGAAAAATTGCAAGTAGTCCATATTTTTTATCTGAAGTGCTGTGGGTGAGAATTTTTTTCTATAAGCAAATTTGTCCGTGGGCAACTTTGTTATCTGAAAAGTAGTCAGGGGATAACTATTCTATAGGAAACGTTCTATATCGAAGATTACCGTTGGGCAAGTTTTCTAAATGAAAAATTGTGGGTGGCAAATTTCATACACTTTTCAATTTTTCTATACAAAAGTTTGTGTCTGGATCCCTTTTCAATATGAATAATTGTCATTATTAGTGTCAATTGGCGATTCAATTGTTGTAATTGTATGTAAAGTCATCGATAAGTAACTTTCTATACGGAAAGTTGTCGCTGTGCAACTTGTCTACAGGACAAGTTGGGTGATTTTTTAATAGTTGTTGGTAGTAATATTTTTGCATGCAAAGTTGTCAAAAAGAAACATTCATAAGCTGTCGTTATATACATTTTGTATACGAAAATTTGTCGTTGGGCATTTTTGTAATACGAAGTCAGCGAACAACTTTTCTATGTGAAAATGAACAGATGAACAACTTTCTTGTGTGAAAAGGTGTTTCTAGACAACTTCTCTTTGGAAAAAGTCTTTCCGTTAATAAAATTGCGGGTGGACAACATTTCTAAATAAAGAGTCGCCGGTGGGCATGTTTTTAATGTGAAAAAATCATTATTATTGCAAATAACTTTCTACACGAAAATTTGCTGCAGGAAAGTTTTTCTATTGTTTGGTATTGTGGAACGTATTTCTACATCAACGTCAACTTTATTAATCCCATTCAAACATACAAAGTTGCTCTATTTGTACTAAAACGACTTATTCTAGAAAATGCTATGATATTTCAGAGAGAACACATGTTTACATAATGGGTGCAACAGAGACAAACATATTTACAGAATAGTGTTGTTTATCATAGACTTAATTCTAGAATGTTCTTATTTACATAACAAGTGAAAAGGAGATAACAATAGACTATATAATGGGAGTGAGAAGAACAAACATAACTTACTGTCGTAAACGAATTTATAAAAGAGTCCTATTTACAGATAAAGAGGGAAAGAGATGACATATATCATACTTAAATGTTCTGGGAGCGGTTTTGATGATCTTTCTAGAATATACACTTAGAGAAATAACACTCACATACTACAATTGTATATTGTAAGCGCA
>JAHXMU010000114.1:207686-241081 GCA_019455685.1 Philornis downsi | reverse complement strand
AGAAATATAATTGGACAAAATGCTCATAAATAATAACGCACAACATGAGACGTACAAGTGGTGGTCATAAACTGATGATGAGTCGTATAGGGGAGGGGATATGCGGGGTACTCAAATGAATATTTTATGGGGAAAGAAATGTCTTACACTCTGATAAATATTGAAAAAGGAACTTGGCCAGGGTTGGCTATTTAGGAAATTTGTGAACACATAACTTGTAATAGAAGAGAGATGTTCAAATAATTAATAGAAATTGAGGCATGAAAAATCATTACCGCTATTGAAATCAAAGCAAAGTTTTAATGTGGGGATGCATTTTTGTATAGAAAGACTGTATAGAAAATTTGTCCACAGAAATCTGGCAATTTTCCATGAAAACTTGTTATCCATCTATATTTTTCATATTGAAAAATTGAGCACAAGAATTTTTTTATATCGAAAGGTTATTCGTAAGCAACTGAAAGAAAATCTGTCCAGCGACTACGTTTCGAAGAAAAATACAATTCTCCGACTACATTTCAAACAGGTATTCGTATGTTGTCCGTTCACAAATTCTCATAGAGAAATTTAAGAAAAAGCTTTTACGTAAACGCCGTCGATGACCTGGTAATGAGGAAATTAAAAACACTTTGAAGTTTATTAGCAAAGTAATTAGAGAGGCATCTATAAGCAATTTTTATATGGACACTTTATATAATATCCCATGTGTCCCAACAAGAACGCAAGATTTAAATGACTGAGGCAGCAATTGAATTGTTTCTCTGGCTGTATGACTTGTGGCGCCGTCTCGTTGAAATCACATGCCCTCCACATTCATTTCTTCAATTCTAGGCACGAAAAAACTGGTTATCATTTCACTATACCGAACACCATTGACAGTTTGCGCCTGATATGCCTCATTTTCATAAAAAAAGGTTCAATGATTCCTCCAGCCCAAAATCCACACCACACAGAGACAGTTTGAGGATGCATTTGCTTCTCGTGAATCACTCGAGGATTTTCCTCACTCCCCAAATGCGACAATTCTGCCTATTGGCGAAGTCATCAAAATGGAAATGGTCTTCGTCACTAAAGATGACTTTATCGACAAAGTCAGCATTTTCATGTTGTCTCCCCAATACCCAATTAACGAACTCCCTTTGCTGTCTATGGTCAGCTGGCTTCAGTTCCTGAGTCAATTGAAATTTGTATGCATGAAGAAGCAAATCTTTCGTCAAAACTAGCTGCATAGTGGATTTGGAGACACCAATTTGCTGAGCTCGGTGGATGAGAATTGAGGTGGATGGAGTTTGAGCGACATCATCACGTACAGCTGCGACATTTTCGGTCGATCGACCTGACCGAAGGCGCGTTGTTGTCTTTATATCACTAACAGACCCAGTTTTGGCAAATTTATCCATTAATCTCTTTACAGTTGACTCTCTTGGAGCATTATTGTGACTCCAAATTGATCGCAATTTGCAAACTGTAGCCGCAAAACTTTCACCATTTTAGTAAAACAATTTCACAATGAGAATGCGTTATTCATTCGTTTTTTATTAACCTTGTACCTTTTACTAGCAAACAATAACAATTGTTCAAATGTCAAACAATGACACTTCGAATGGCGCCAAATTTAAATCTTGCGTTCTTGTTGGGACTCCTCATATATGTACATTATATATATGACTATTTTTTGTTTTCCAAACAATTTTTCTATATGAAAATTTTTCGATAAACAACTTTTCTACACGAATTTTTTACGATGGACATCTTTTCTCTATGAAAGGCTATCAATGGGAAGCTTTTCTCTATTAGAATTTGCCGAAAAGTAATTTTCTTTATTAGAGAAGTTGCCATAGGACTTTTTTTCTATAAGAAAATTGAATAGTGAACTTTTCTGTCCGAACAGTCAGTCGTTGGTACAGGGAAAGTTGGCGTTGGAAAACTTTTCGGTACGAAAAGCTGTCAGCAGACAACTTTTCCATAGGAAAACTTTTCTGTAAGAAAAACTGTCAGCAGACAACTTTTCTATAAGAAAAGTATTCGGTGATTAATTTTTCTCTATCAAGAGTTGTCAGTGAACATCCATTTGCCTACGAATATTTCTTGATACATAACTTTTCCAAATAAATATCTGTCGATATATGAAGAGTTGTAGGTGGACAACTTTTCTATATGAGCAGTTATAAGCTGACAACTTTTTCAACTGAAGACTTATGAGTGGACAACTGTCCTAAATGAATAGTTGTTGATGGATAATTTTCCTATGCGAAAAATGTTTGGCATGAAAATGGCTAGGGCAAACAATTTTTATGAAAATTTGTCGATGAACAATTTTTCTACACGAACATTTTACGATGGGCATCTTTTCTGTATAAAAGGCTGTCAATGGGAAACTTTTCTATATTAGAGTTTGTCGAAAAGTAATTTTCTTTATAAGGAAAGTTACCGTAGCACTTTTTTTCTGTAAGAAACTTGAATAGTGAACTTTTCTGTCCGAACAGTCGTTGGTACAGGGAAAGTTGGCGGTGAAAAACCTTTCGGTACGAGAAGCTGTGAGCAGACTACTTTTCTATAGGAAAACTTTTCTGTAAGAAAAACTGTCAGCAGACAACTTTTCTATAAGAAAAGTATTCGGTGATTAATTTGTCTATATCAAGAGTTGTCAGTGAACATCCTTTGGCATACGGGTAACTTTTCCAAATGAAAATCTGTCGATGGGTAATTTTCCTATAGCGGAAGTTGAAGGTGGACTGTCATTTTTCTCTTTCATTTTGAAATATTGTAAATAATTCAATATTCGCAGTATTGCTAACTCGCCTCTATAAAGTCTGCAGGACACTGAGGCTTTAAACTAATACTAATTTGTTTTGGTTTAAATTATTAAAATATTGTTTTATAACTATCAATATTCAAAGCAATAAAGAAAAAAACAAAAATGCAGTCTGGCGACAGCTTCTGATAGAGTGTTAAAAATAAGTTAGTTTTGCTGTAAAAAAGTTGTTCACTAACAACTGTTTTTATTAAAAATTGTCTCTTAAAAATTTTCCTTATTGAAAGTCATTCACCGGCAACATTTGACGTAGAAAATTAGTCGATTGAATACTTTTCATACAGGAATTAAACCCCCGACGACTTCACTTGTGGAAAAGTACACACTCATAAACCTTTTCGACCTTTATCGATTGTATAATAAAAATAATTGTGGAAAATTTCATCGCTGTCTTTACGGGAAGTAAATCCTGTTCCGAAGCCATTGCTTTTGATTTGTGGGAGAATTTTTGTCGTTGACAAATTATGTCTATTTTACTTCTGAAGGAGTCAAAGCTACCAATGGCACAATGTGTCATTAATTGCTCGCCACATTTATATTAAACATTGAAATGAGGAAAATCAGTCTGTAGTCCATCCTTTTTAGTGACCTAATATATAGGTTATAGGGCCACTTCCGTTGTTGTTCATATGAGGTAAAAACGGCAACAGGATTTTCATTTTTGGCGTGACTGTAATCTCATTCTCCGCCAAATTGCACAATCCACCGGACAGGACACCCTTTTTCTCATTCACTATCTTAGGCAGTGAACATCAAATAAAATCCGATCACAAAATAACCAAAAACATGTACAGGAGTTCATGTGAAGGGAATTTCAGTGGCAGTTAAAACAACAACAGACCCGGTATACGAGTATTCGAATTAGTACATAGCGAAAAACTCCATCAACATGAGCTCTTTATTACATGTGCTACATACCTATACATATGTGAGGATAAGGCATGTAGCTGGGTTGAGGTTCATGTCCTTGTTGTGTCTGATGTTTCTGCTGCTGCTGCAGCTATTGCTATGTTGCATGCAATACTCTATACAGTATAAATACATAATAGTAACTTTTGGCCCATGCTTTGAATTCCAATACAGTGCTTTTTTCGGGTCTATTGTTTTTGAAACGAAGGAAAATGGAATACAACAGCGACAAAAAAAAAAAACTCAAATCGTGAGTTGTATTGAAACGAATTTGTTTGTTGGCATGTTTCGTTTTTGAAATGGTGACATACAAGATTTCGTGCAACATCAAGGACAGTGGGCTGAAATCAATATAAAATTAAATCAAAATCAATGTCGGAATTAATGAAAAAATAGATATTTATTTGTAATATGACACTAGCCAACAAGGTTTTGGACTGGATCAACCAAATATCATTCCTAGGGTAATTTGGTGGACTGAATTCGAATCTGTAATTGGTTTTTCTCTATCACGTCACGTTTTTGTTTTTGTTTTTATTCTTTTTTTACATAAAAAATCATTAGTTTACTGAAAGTTTAAAAGTGAGCGACGTTATTTGAACGTCGTTTGTATTTTGTTGGTTCGGTTTCACGTAGTAGAGTCCAGCAATAGTCTGCCATTATGCTTTTGTTCCAAAATCCTTAATAATTTCTTTCAATTTCCATTAAATCTCGGTGAGCACGGTCCTCTTGTTGGCACGTAGGTTTTGTGTGAAAAACATCTAAATACGAATGAAGAAAATGCATTTGGAGTGACATTCGTGCACCTAATTCGTGATAATTTTCAATAATACAGCAGCAATTTATCTGCAGTTTACACTCCTATTATTTCCAAAAAAAAAAAAATTTTCACGATGCTCTTGAACGATTTCCAGGCTGCATATTCTTTCTCCAACAAGCATTATGAAAAATTGTCATCATTCAATAGCTTCCTGATCTGAGGGCAATAAATATGCCTGCTTTGATTTTAGCGTATGAAATTTTAGGAAAATCCGCTAACAAATCTTTAAATGCTGCGTCATCTTTGTCCAGGGCCTTGACAAAGATGGATGCCTTAAAAATGCGTAATTTTATGTGCAGCGGCAGACGAAGGACGTCATTTGGATCAATTAATAGTGTATTTGAAAAGTTTTGTTTTCTTGGTGAATGCTCCGTTCTTTTTGGCTACTCTGTTCCGACGTAATGATGACATATATCGCGCTTATCTCATAGACAAAGGAAACAACAATATTTTGTGAAATCTCCTTGCATACCAGCCAACAAACCAATGACCTAAAACAGATTAACTAACAGTTTTTAACGATTCTCTATACAAAGAAATTTAAACCACTTACCTTAAGGTCACCACAGATCTTGTATTTATTGTCGTTGTATTTGAGTAATGTCAAAATTTCAGTCATTGATTCGTAATTTTTCTTTGTATTAACGGCATGATCATGATATGGATGGTTTTTTATTCCTATTATGCAAAAGAAGAACCTTTAAACTGTATTGAGAGCCATCAATAAGTAATCTCCATTCAGTTTTGTCATATGGCTGATTCATTTTTTTAAATAGACATCAGAACAGTATGGAGTAGTGTTTTTTTTCAAAATATGCAGCCAATTCCAAGCTTCTGTCTCTATAGATGGTTACTTTTGTCCCAACTGCAAGATGTTTCTACTGCTGCATGCGTGAAGCTAGGAATTCTGCGTCTTGCTTCCTTAAATGTAAATCCCGAATTAGATCATTCAGCTTAGCTTGAGTCACCAAATGGTGTTCATCATCAGCCTGATACAAAATACCACTATTGGTGAAAGATGTTTCGGACTCACTGCTCGTAGCACTGGGAATGACTGGTAATGGATCATTTGGTGGACGTTGAACTGGTTTGGAAACCGATGGGGCATTCGCGTAAGTAATATTTTTTCGATTTTTCATATTGAATCAAGAAACTTTTATTACTTGACTCTCTCCAAAATACTGGATTTGAAGAATCAAAATAGATCTTCTTGCCATTTCACCGCTTGTATAAAACAGTTCTGCAACTATTTCAAAACATTGTCGGTGTTCACGGTTTATTCAAGTTTCTGACAGCAACACCAAAATAATGTAAATATGCATATTTTAATGATTCTGATATTGCATATCCTTTTTTTTCCCACCAAATATTCACCACACAAAAAGCCAAAATAGCTTGAATCAGTAACACACGACAGAGAGAAGCCCACATTCATTCTAAATCTTCATAATAGAAGCATTTAAGCATGTCGGGGAGGCTTAAATGCTTCTGTTATGAAGATTTAGAATGAATAAATGTGGGCTTCTGTCAAATGAATAATTTTGAAATTGAGGTGTCGGTATTGACTGTTTTACAGTATTGCCAGCATGCGATAGAAAATGAACAAGAAGTGCCAGATTATAATTCAGCACACCCAGATTAGTTAAAAAACATGCTTCGATTCTGCAGTCAATTTTTTTTTTCCAAATTTGTAGACCAGTGTAATTGGACGTTCTATATAAGTAAACGTTAAAACTGTTTTTGGATAAGGCCGGATCAAATACCAATTGGTAATGGAATGTTCGTTTGGCGATAGCTAAAGTGGAAAGCCGTCTAGATGAGTAACATACATGGAATGCTGCTAAGGATATGTCTTGTATGTATGTATGTACGTACGAGTATATTGCTACTATTTGTTACTGATGTTAAGCTTAAATTATAGCATACTGATGGCTGCAACCCTACCCCTAAGATCGGACACAGTGGCTTAATAAGCAAGGTTATTAATTATTATTATTTATGTAGTGGTTTCAAAACCGTCGGTCTGGCAAGGCTGTCAGCTGTTGAATATCTGTCATCTAAAGTATTATTTATTTAGGAAATGATTTGCCATTTACGAATATGGATCGCTTCACAATCGAAGAACGCGTAAAACTAGTTAAAACTTACTGCAAATGTGGTGATTGAAACGTGGGCTTTTAATGGGACAAAATTTTCTTCAGTGATGAAATTCACTTCCCGCTCGATGGTTAGGTCAACAACAAAAAATTTGTCGCATGTGGGGCTCGCAGAACCCAGAAGTGATTGTGGAAAAGTCATTGATTGCATCCGGAAATAGTGACTGTTTGGTGCGAAAACGACGCTGGTGGAATCGTTACCGTCAATTCAGAATGCTGCGGCCGTATGTTGGCCGACTTTTTTTTTGGCTTGTAATTGAAGATTCTGAATTGGACGACATGGGGTTTCAACAAAATGATGCCACGAACCACACAACACGTCTGATTGTGGCTGTATTGCATGAGAAGTTTTTAGAACGTGTAATTTCACGTTTTGGCAACGTCAACTGGTCACCAAGATCATGCGATTTGGCGGGGTAAGACTTTCTTTGTGGGGCTACGTCACAAACTGTGTTTACGCGGAGAATCACCAAACTTTGGAGTATTTGAAAACCAACATTCTTCAAGCTATTGCCGAGATACCGCCCGAAATGTGTGAAAAAGTAATTGGAAACTACCTCGGAAGGATCCACTACCTCAAAGGAACCAATCCAGAGGTTTTCATTTAAATTATATAATTAAAAACACGGGAACCGTTAAAAAAGAACAATCACTAAAGGACGGTGATCTATCCCTTTTTTCTTTCACAATACCTGTACTTTCTTTACTGAGAACCAACCACTTATTCTTACACTTATTCGTAGTGCAAGCCCCAATGTGCAAGTTCATTTATTTCTTTATCCTTACACTTGTTCGTAATGCAAGTACCAATTTATTTAAGTTAAACACGATTGTTTTGGGTGTAAATTAAGTCCTGATTTATTGAATGTGAATTTGGTCTTAACAATACCTCGCCTTTCTTTGTTACCCATCTGTGAAATATGATGCGCAAATGGCTTTTCGTTAATATTTGCAATTTTATAGTTGACAAATTTATTATTTCGTTCTCATGATCTCTAATTTGTTTTGCTAAAGTTTGCAATTTATTGCTTCATTCTCGTCATGATCTCTAATTTCTGCTGACAAGTTTTACAAATTATTATTTTATTCAAATGATCTTTTGCTTCCGTTGATAAAGTTTACAATTTATTATTTCATTCACACGATCTCTAGTTTACGTTATTATTGTTCTCCATCGAATGCAATTCGATGCACTTTTCGTCTACAAATTATGTGACTTATAAAGGGTGTCCCAACAAGAACGCAAGATGGCGCCATTCGAAGTGTCATTGTTTGACATTTGAACAATTGTTATTGTTTGCTAGTAGAAGGTACGAGGTTAGTAAAAATGGAGAGCTACACGAATGAACAACGCATTCTCATTGTGAAATTGTTTTACCAAAATGGTGAAAGTTTTGCGGCTACAGTTTGCAAATTGCGATCAATTTGGGGTTACAATAATGCTCCAAAAGAGTCAACTGTAAAGAGATTAATGGATAAATTTTCCAAAACTGGGTCTGTTAGTGATGTAAAGACAACAACGTGCCTTCGACTGGGACGATCGACCGAAAATGTTGCAGCTGTACGTGATGATGTCGCTCAAACTCCATCCACCTCAATTCTACACCGAGCTCAGCAAATTGGTGTCTCCAAATCCACTATGCAGCGAATTTTGACAAAAGATTTGCATCTTCATGCATACAAATTTCAATTGACTCAGGAACTGAAGCCAGCTGACCATGGACAGCGAATTGAGTTCGTTAATTGGGTATTGGAGAGACAACATGAAAATGCTGATTTTGCCGTTAAAATCATCTTCAGTGACGAGGCCCATTTCCCCTTCGATGGCTTCGTCAATAGGCAGAGAATTGTCGCGTTTGAGGTCAGAAAAATCCTCGAGTGATTCACGAGAAGCAAATGCATCCTCACCGTGCCACTGTGTGGTGTGGATTTTGAGCTAGAGGAATCATTGGACCTTATTTTTTTACGAAAATGAGGCATGTCAAGCACAAACAGTCAATGGTGTTCGGTGTAGTGAAATGATAAGCAGTTTTTTCGTGCCTAGAATTGAAGAAATGAATGTGGAGGGCATGTCGTTTCAACAATACGGTGCCACATGTCATACAGCCAGAGAAACAATTCAATTGCTGCATCAGTCATTTCCCGGCCGTGTTATTTCACGTTTTGGAGACTAGAATTGATCGCCTAGATCGTGCGATTAAACACCATTAGACTTTTTTCTTTGGGGTTTGTTGAAGTTGATGGTTTACGCGAATAAACCGACGACGACTCAAGTCTTAAAAGAGCAAATTGGACGCTGCATTAATAAAATACTGCAGCATTTATGGGAAACGGTCATTGAAAATCTCATTAAAAGATCAGGTGGGTGCCAGCAAAGCCACGGCGGCCATCTGCCCGATGTGTTGTCCCATACATAACCTCATTCTGTCTACTTTACGTTATAATAAAGTTTCACGATTTGTTTTAGATATATGTGCTTTATTTAAAATTTAAATCTTTAGATTTAGATTTCTTGTTGGAACACCCTTTACAAAAGGCATACGCACGGTGCGATCACTTGATTTACTTAGCTTTTGCTTGTCTGCCTTTGGCTTGCATGGGGTACGTGCTATCATAACAATGTTATATTTCGAATATAATGGCACGATCCCAGCTTTATAATGGAATAAAATTTTCATCGAAATCATAGCTTTATGCGTGTTTCAATTAGCTGTAGTTTTAAAACCGAAAAATGTATAACCCGATTCCAAATGCTGATTCCATTGTTACTCATTGCTAAATGAAGTATACCAAGGATTTTGGTTACTTTTTTTTATCTACTCCTATTACCTACTCGTACTCTAAGTCTTAACTTCTCCATTTGTAATACAGTCTCATTTCCTGCTCACTTTTCTCTGCCTTCGACCCACTGTCGCTTGAGTGTTTAGGAAATTTATTATCACTGCAGTGCGAAGTAACAAATATTCGGTTTTATTTTCTGCGTTCTATTTTGGCCTTTCCTTGTTTGTTTTACTATTTCTTTTTTCTTTTTCTTAAAAAAGGAAATCTATAATGTAAGAATAAAATTAATGTGCACAAGCCAGAGGAAAGTAAACTCCTTGATAAGGCATATGAAATGAAGAGAGAGAGAGAAAGAGTGAGAGGGAGATGTAAAGAATTGAATTGAAATTTACATTGTTGAAATAGTAAAAGCTTTTATAGTGATTTATGGCCATTTCGTAGTTCATTTAGGGATTACAAACAAAAAGGAAATCGTATTTAATTTCAAAAGAAATTTTCTAAATATATTTTACGAGATTTTCAAAGAAACGGAAATGTATTTATTTTGTTCATTTTGTGTTCCTTGGAAATTTCAAAATCAGAAGAAGTCAAAAGTTATGACAAGAAGGAGATGAAACAATTTAGATGGTTTAAAGCAAAGTGATGTAATTGATGTATTTATTTGCTTTAAAGTAAGGCATTAAAATTCTGGAAACCCAAAATGTTATTCAAAAGATAGAATATTTTAAAAAATTAATGCATATTTTACAATTCTAACAAAGTGAAGTAATATTGTAATGTGTTTCTTTGTAAGTGATGACAATGGCTTTTATATACAATTGAAATTTTACCTCACAACTACAGGGTGGGCCAAATAATACCTACTAATGTTAAGCACAAATAACTTTTTTATTTTTGACATATTTATTTTTCTCTTTTTTTAGGTTATAACTGAATTGTTGGAAATTTTTTATGGAACCCTACAGTACAACAAAACGCATTACAATTATCGAGTTTTTCTATTCTTGTCAACGATCAACGATTGTTTTAACGCAGCGTAAATATCGGCAACATTTTAATTCCAGATCAGCTCCCACAGCCTTCATGATTAGGAGTTTGGTCGGTCGTTTCAAGGAACTGGGTTCAGTGGCCGACCGTCCTGGACGAGGTGCCCATCGAAATATTCGCACTGAAGACAACGTGGAAACTGCACGGCAGAGTGTTGCAGATGATCCATCTGTCTCAACTCGCCGTCATTCCAGCCAACTGGGCATTGCCAGAACGACATTGCGTAGAATTTTAAAGTTGGATCTTAAGATGTACCCATACAATTGTGAAAGCACTGCTACCGTAAGACCACCAACACCGACTACAATACGCTATTCGTTTTACACAATTAGCCACACAAATGGCCACTAGAGTTATCGGTCCATATTTCTTCGAAAATGAGGATGAAACGCCGGAATCGATTTCAGGAGCTTCTTACAGAACATTGATTGAAAACTTTTTGCGTTTAACGGCGAAGCAGTATCCTAATTTGTGGTTTCAACAAGATGGAGCAACTGCGCATACTGCTAGGCAAACTATGGACCTGCTGCGTGAAATTTTTGGCGAACGTCTGATTTCCCTTGGCCATCTCATTCGCTAGAGACTTTTTGACTTTTTATAAAGATATTCAAAAGACAAAGTGTATCTTAATAAACCAGAGACTATTAGACAGCTGAAGCAAAATATTAGAGAGGAAATACTGAGCCTTCAACCAGAAACATTATGTGGTGTAATGGAAAACGCGTTAAAAAGAGCCAATCTTTGTATCGAGAAAAATGGTGGACATTTGTCTGATGTAATATTTTATACATAATTTCCATAAAATATATTCAATGTATAAAAACAATTAACCAAAATAAATGATTATTGCAAAAATTATTTGTGTTTAACGTTAGTAGGTCTTATTTGGCCCACCCTGTATTATTTGTTTTGAAAATCTATTAAAGCAAGTAAAAGGATGCTTTGGCTATCGCCGTAGGTTGCAAAAACTTTCTTATACGATCCGTCATAGAAGTATTGGGAATTGATCATTTTAAATAGGGTTTATCGAAACTATTTTTGTTGCTTTCTCTGCACAACTATCCTTTATACTAAAGTAGAGTTTGAAAGCGATCTGCCGCTTAGTTTCTTTACAGTGTTCGATTTTGTCAACTCATCTTAAGTGTGTTTTGCGATTTGAGCAATGAATAGAACTATCAAACAAAGAATTTGTTTAAAATTTCGTTTTGTAAATGGAAACTCGTGCGCCAACCGCTGAAAATATTGCAAAAAGCTAAGGGAGAATCGACTTTACACGTGTATATGAGTGGTACAGTGCATCTAAAAATGGTCGGGATGGGGTGGAAAACTTGCTGCGCTTACGTAGGCCATCAACGTTTTCAACTTTAGTTAGCAACGATAAAGTGAAGGAAATGTAGATTGAAAATCATTTAGGTTGGAGAGAGACTGGACTTTTTCTGTCTCACAAATCAGCACGTTGTCGCTCGACTAGTTCCGAAGGGTCTGAATTTTCGTCAAAGTCATAATCACATAAAATTCGGTCGCTGAAGACACACCAATTCTGATCTCACATTCATTAAAAGCATCACAACTGGTGATGAGACATAAGTTTACGAGTTTAAAATGCAAATCTGTCAATAAGTTTCAGAGTGGCGAAACCTAAAAACTCGACTTTATAAGTCGATCAAAAATCGATGCAAAGTTGATTGTTGTGGAGGCGGATTTTTTGCCAAAGGATCAGGCAGTAAATAAAGAATGTTATCGAGACATTACGCGGCATTTTTGAAAGCAAATTCTTCGAGAGAGCCATGATAATACACCATTTCTTAAGATTAACATTGTGAATGAATTTCTGGCTAAAAAATCAACAAATATCCTCGAACTACCGCCCTATTCACGTGATCTGTGATGTGGTTTTCAGTCAGAAAATTTACAAAATAGGGGATTCTTCATATCAGTTGTTTTGTTACTCTCTGGCAAAATAAAATTACAAATGGATCTGGAGTGTTTTCATATTTCAGTTGCGGCTTATGGGGTTTTGAATCTTCAATTGGAACCTTTTTTCTCCTTCTAAAACTCAAACTTGTATTTCGAGGCACCTTTTTCAGTCGATAGAAGACCTAAAAGAGAATTCCTTCTCGCCGCGAATTCACTTTTAGGTCTTCTATCGACTGAAGAAAGATGAAGTTTTGTCCTCTAGAAAATGAGTTCAAAAATTTTTTTCTTGATTATCCATAGGCATAGGGATTATCCATAGGAATAGGTATATTATTTCGGCAGAAGCCTGTTTAGAAAGCGATATAAATAATTTGAATGATTAGCCAGTAATTTATGCATAGCTTAACAATCTCCGATACATATTTGTTAGTATCAACTGAAATCTTATCTGGTATCCCATAATGTATGTACGAGGTGTGTTCAAAAAATTAGGTGAATTTTAATTTTCCTCAGAAAATATTTATTTATTTATCATTTTCTATTTTATCTCTTTCAAAGTAGTCCCCCTCAGATATAATACAATTGTGCCAGCGTTTTTTCCAATCCACGAAGCTGTTCTGATACGCACTTTTTTTTATGTCTTTAAGCTCTCTCAGCGATTTGGTTTTTATGTTCTCAATCGTCGCAAAACGCCGTCCTTTTATGAGCCTCTTCAATCTTGGACACAGGAAAAAGTCTCAGGGGGCCAAATCTGGTGAATACGGTGGCTGAGGCATGATAACGGTGTTGTTTTCGGTCAAATAATCTCTCACAAGCAAAGACGAGTGAGCAGATGCATTATCATGATGCAAAAGCCATGAATTTTTTCCCACAATTCCGGGCGTTTTTTTTTTTTGTATTGCTTTACGCAAATGGCGCATAACTTCAAGGTAATACTTCTTATCTACCGTACGATCTTGTGGTAAGAACTCCTGATGCACTACGCCATATTAATCGAAGAAAACAGTAAGCAAATCCTTGACATTTGACTTGCCGTGCTTTTTTTGGTCTTGCCTCTCCTGGACTCTTCCACTGCGACGATTGGGCTTCGGAAATTTTGGCCATGAAGCGTGCGGCAGCGAAGTTCGTTCCAAAATTGCTGAATTTTGACCAAAAACAACGTCGCATGAGCATCGCTCAGGAATTTTTGAATGACGTCAACGATGATCAAAGATTTGCTTATGACGTCGAAACATCGTTGACGTCATCCTAAAATTCCAGAGCGATGCTTATGCGACGTTGTTTTTAGTCAAAATTCAGCAATTTTGGAACGAACTTCGCTGCCGCTCGATTCATACACAAAATTCCCGAAAAGATTGCATGGCATGAGCCAAGCGATATGCCGACATCCTCAGTAACTTCTCTCAATTGTGATTCGACGATTCTCCATAACAATTTTCTTCACTTTCTCAACATTTTCAACGGTTGTTCAGGTGCTGGCGCGTTCAGAGTGAGCATCGTCATTCACATTTTTGCGACCTTCTGTGAAAGGGTCGTACCACTTGTAAAAAGTTTTTTTGACTCAGAGTACTTTCACCATATGCCGCTGTCAACATTTCAAGTGTTTTTGAGCACTTAATTCCATTTTTAAACAAAATTTTGTGCAACTTTTTTGATCCATTTTGATAGCAGAAAATCACCGAACACGCATAACACTTGCCTCATTTATGCCTCCCACAAACAAACTAAATGTGATATATGGATAAAACTGTCAACATATCTTCGAGACGAGTGTACCAACATGGAAAAAAAGAATAATAATCGAAAGTCGAATTTTGAAAATTCACCTTATTTTCTGAAGACACCTCGTATATACCTGATCATCGTAGAAACCTATGTAGAAACTTATCGTAGAAACTTATCTAGACATAGTTTTATAGAATTTCACATCAATTTTCTTATTTCTACAGGCGACAAGTTTAGCATTTCTTCTCCAATGTCCTCTTTTAAGGATGTCAAAATTTATGGCTTCAAATATCACCAGAAGAAGAAATCTGAAGAAGCCTAAATTTTAATGTAAATCAAATGCTTTGTGTTTTAGTGACAAACTCCCGGGATTTTTGTTTAACTCAAAGAACATTTGTAATATGATCTCATGAAATTTCACTTCGGAAATCCTTAAAAGCTTTTGTACACTTTCACAATCTTTCAGTGCATGTCTTGTTTTCAATGTTTTTCTTTTTTTACCATCTTCTTTGATCTTCATAATTATTTACTACCACTAGCCGACCCGGCAAACGTTGCTTTGCCCTCAAATTTTAGCAGGAGCAGAAATAATTGCTTTTTAATTTGTGGTTTGTATAGGAGGTACCACTCCCCATTGTCCAATCCCGCCCATATTTGCAGCAGCACTTAAGATATGTACACCAAACCGATGTACCAAATTTTGTTCAAATACCGTAAACAGGAGCAGAAATATTGGATATTTAATTTATGGTTTGTATGGGAGGTACCACGCCCCATTGTCCAATCCCGCCCATATTTGCAGTAGCACTTAAGATATGTACACCAAACCTACGCACCAAATTTTTTTCAAATACCGTAAGCAGGAGCAGAAATAATTGAATTTTAATTTTTTGTTTGTATGGGAGGTACCACGCCTCTTTGTCCAATTGGACCGAATTGTAAATCTAAACCATCCCGAGCACCACCCAGACGCATATACAAAAATTTATGAAAAACGGTCCAGCCGTTTAGGAGGAGTTCACTGACAACGCCCGTACAGTGGAATTATATATATAAAGATATTATTTAAAGAGTATTTCTTTAAATCCCTTCATCTTCTATATTCTGTCACTCTTGCTAGTGGACCACCCTCCCATCCAGTTCATAACAAATCGCCTGTAAAACCAATCGTGCTTGAAAGCGTAATGCGTGTTTAAAAACATTTTTACGGCTCATGTCATGTGCACTCATATTCATCTCTCGCAAGACTCAGCATCGCTTAATGTCCCACGCAAACACACAGAAACAGACATCCCATTGTAACCCAGTGGATTATGCAACATTGTGTTTACAAATGAATCATCGTCATCCACAGACACGTACGTGCAACACGCGGCACAAAGTAGCAGCAACAGCAGCAGCAGCAACATTACACTACCGCCAACAACAATTATTATGCAATATCATTAAAAAGCAACAACAGTAGAAGCAGCAGGCACCGGCAAACGACATCGTCATGAAAAAGGTGACACTTTCACGTGGATTCCTTTTGTCTTCTGCATGAATGCAAAATTATATAAAATGTGCGACAAGAAACAATACAAATTATCCGAGCGCCATCGAAGAGAAAGGATGCGCAATGACTACAAAGGGAATGAATGCTTCCTTCTCACCTCATAAATAAAGCCCTAAGCTCACACATACACCGCCATCCAATGAAAGGACATCGATAAACGCAAGCGCCACTGGTCATTAAGCTAATTGTTACATGAATCAAACGAGAGTTATTCCCAGTGGCAATAAAGTTTTATTTGCGGGAATTGTAACAAATGCCGGAATTTTATTTGAAGTCAAAATTATGACACTAAAGAGAAGAGATGTTAAATGAAACTGTAATTAAATGAAGAACTTTAAAAGGAAGGTTTTAAAGTTGTTTTTAAATAAAACTAAACCTATTGAAATACTATCGAAACTTGATGTGACGAATTGGAGGAGGAGAAAGGCAAAAGATCGAAGCACTTGGATTTATTTTCTACAGGCGGCGTATAATAGATAAGGATGTCTATTCCAGTCGCCACCTAAGAAGAAGAAGAAGAAGAAGAAATACTTGGCGAACGGAAAAAGTTGAAATTCATTGAGATGCCACAATAGGATTATTCCTTAAGGAAAGGTTATAGAAAATAGGATCAGTTTTAATATTTGTTTGAAAAGATAAATAGACGCATCTACAAAAAAAAAAAAAAAAAAAAAAAAAAAACACAAAAAAGCAAGATTGTATATTCAGTTGATCATCTCATTAGATGACACTTTCGCTTTTCATACAGACGAGTGTCCTGGAATACATTTTTCGTGCAGAAAAGTATCATGGAAGACAGTTTTCGTAGTGGAAATTATCATGGGAGACACTTCAAGTACAGAAAAGTGTCATGGAATACACATTTCATATAGAAAATGCCATAGAAACCTTTTTCGTATAGAAAAATAACATAAAATACACTTTTTGTATAAAAAAAATGACATGAAAGTCAATTGTCTATAGGAAAATATCATGTCATAAACATGATATATGATATATATACTGAAATACGTCATGGCAGACAGTTCCCGTGCAGAAAAATTTCATGAAAGACCCTTTCCGTGCAAAAAGTTGTCATGGAAGACACTTTGCTTGCAGATTATATACATAGATGTGCGATGGAAGGCACTTTTCGTATAGAAAAATCTCGTGAAAAGAACTTTTGTGTCGTAGAAGGCGCTCTTTGTATGGAAAAGTATCGTAGAAGGCACTTTTCATATAGAAAAGTGTCGTGAATGGCATTTTTCGTATAGAAAAGTGTCGTGAATGGCATTTTTCGTATAGAAAAGTGTCTTGAAAGGCACTTTTCGTATAGAAAAGTGTCGTGAAAGACACTTGGACGGCATTTTTCGTATAGAAAAGTATCGTGGACGGCATTTTTCGTATAGAAAAATGTCGTGGCCGAAATTTTTCGTATTGAAAAGTGTCGTAGAAAGCACTTTTTCGTATAGAAGAGTGTCGTAGGAGACACTTTTTCGCATAGAAAGTTGTCTTGGACGTTCATTTTTCGTATAGGAAAGTGTCAAGGACGGCATCTTTTGTACAGAAAAGTATCGTGGACGGTATTTTTCGTATAGAATAGTGTCGTAGTGGGCATTTTTTGTATAGAAAAGTGTCGTAGACGGCGGTTTTTTTTATACAGAAAAGCATCGTAGGAGCCATTTTTCGTATAGAAAAGTGTCGTAAAAGACAATTTTTGGTATAGAAAGGTGTCGTGGACGATATTTTTCACATAAAAAGGTATCGTAGACCGAATTTTTGGTATAGAAAACTATCGTTGACGGTATTTTTGGTGTAGAAAAGTGTCGTTGGCTGCATTGTTTGTAGAGAAAAGTGTCGTGAAAGGCACTTTTCGTTTAGAACAGTGTCGTAAAAGGCACTTTTCGTCTAGAAAAGTGTCGTGAATGGCATTTTTCGTATAGAAAAGTCTCGCGGAGGGCACTTTTCGTATAGAATATTGAAAAATTAAAGTGGAAAGCAATTTTCATATAAGAAAAGTGTTAAATAAGAAGCATTGTGCCGTCGCTTTTGTTGTCAGGTCCGGACAATAAGGTGGATGCGTAAGAACCTCTCAACTCACCTATTATTATTGCTTCTGGCTATTCACTATCCACCTTTATGGTCTAACGTAAAATAAAGCAAAATTCCTCTGCTATTGGTCAAAGCTGGTCACTCTTATGTCCGAATTAAGAGTTGGACCCTAGAGGAGCAATTCATAGTAGATGATACGTTACCAGGCTTGGTTACCGTTTGAACCGGCTCACCGCTATATAACTGAGACTGTTTTCTTTTAACTTTGTCATAAGTAACCCACTTTTTGAAAGCTGGCTCTTCAAAAGGATATCGATATTATCACAATTCGGTAGAGATTCGTAGATAGAAATTTTGCCCTTGAGGTTTTTCTGTTTTTGCGATAATTCGAGTGACACCCTTACATCGAGCTTCTTTTTCCATCCAGTTTTATTCAAATGGTTCAAACCGATTTCTTGCACGTTGTTTAGTTCCTGGGCAACCTAATTTGAAGGTTTCCATTATTCAATCTACATTTTCGTAGATATGCCTTCCAGAGAGTGATGCATATTTCACATCAAAATTTGCGGGACTGACCGACAAGGCCAAAACTGCGGCCAATTTTCTATTACATTACCAGGATCATAAACATTATTTACATTTTCGGCCGTCTGGCTTGTGTTTTCGCCTTCATCGATGAAAAGTTGTAAAATATGGTGTATTTTCTCTCTGCTGATGGCCACTTTTGATGGGCGCTCGAACAATACAGTGTCAAGCGATCACTGTCTGAGCAGTTTTTTAAACACGAAATCTTACTATTTCTAACGATATATAGTAAACTATAACGGAAGATGCTGGTTACTAAAGCTGTCTATTGGAAAAATAATGGATTTGCTTTTACTACAGCTTATACGTAATAGGATAGAGTTTTTTTTCTTTTTGAATAGCCAAATAACTCACATTGAGCGAGCTTAGAAATCACTTTTGCGAAGAGCAAGATCAAATACAGGATGGCATTTCTTTTGCTGAAGAGAGCTCCAACAACAAATATGAGTTTATCTGTACTCTATATGCAATTGTCAGCTTGTTCCTAGTACGTGCTCATACTTAAGTTACTTTAGTGGCAATAGCTTCGATTTCTTGAATGTATTGTTGGCATTAATAGGAACAAACTTTGGAGCGTTAACATTATGCGAGAGATTTATGTTAGTTGCATAAATAATTCAAATGTATTGGAATTGTTCGAACGCCACCTATCGAATAACAATCATTCTATTTTAGAGACAAGGAGGAAAGAGAATTCCGACAAGGAGACATAACTTTTCCAGTGTTTTATTGCAACCACATTGTTTGGCTCGAATTGGTTTGTTATATGTAAGATATGTGTTCTGAATTTATGTGTAATTTATCAGCCTTTTTAGCCTATTATAGGGTCCTTTAGGTATACTTCCTCCACAGGTTTCTATGTTCTTCTTAGCTTTTACACATTTCTTCTACTCCGCTTGTGGTTGACATTCAGTCGTATGCATTAACCTAATGTTTTCCCAAGGATCGTTAAAAATGCTAGGCGAAAAAGAAGGATGTGAAAGGGAAAAACTTCGAGGAATGGTAAATTTGCAATTGAAATGTAGTTATATTACATTGTATTCCTATTCTCATGCGAATGCTATTCCTTCGAATCCATTTGTTATGTTCCCTTCCAGCTATGTGTAAAAATTGCTGTAAACCTTCTACCGATACAAGGATATTTAGTTCAAGTTTATATGTTTGGAAATACAACCGTACCTCTGTGTTACATAATGTTGCCCGCTGATGGCTCCGTTGAGGTACTCAGCGTAAAATGATGTGACACCTGTTTTCTCCCTGCCGCTAAGTATGGTGTGATGCACTCGTATGCAAGGTCCTTGTAAAAGATAACAGAATTTTAGCTTTGTTTCGGAACGTCCACTTTGCTGATGCTTACGTTACTGACACCTTAGTGGCTGTTCAAACTGTTTTTACGTACAAAAACGTGAGAGTTACCTCGTCAAAAACAGTAACAATTTATCAGGAGTGACAGCATCAGCTAAGTGATATTCAACAAAGTGAAAACGTGGAATGGACCGGTGGATTTGTGATTCGATAGGGGAAGTATTCATAGTGATGGCGGGGGTACTAGAATCGTAAATGGTAAGAGAAGATACTTTGTGCATATGTAATATTTTTCGTATTTCGTATAGGAAGTACGGTGGATTTAGTACAAGTAAGTGAATTTTTACATTAAACGAGGATTTAGGCAGGGCGACAGTCTATCGTGCGACCTCTTTACCATACTGTTGGAGATGATTATGGGGAAAGCAGCAGTTAACACGTCTGGTACCACCTTTAACAAAACCCGTATGTTACTCGTATATGCAGACGACACAGACTTCATTAGCAGGAAACTGCGAGATGTTACTGCAGCCTTCTCAAGCATCAAGCATTATTGGTTTCAACGAACAAAGAGTCTACTCGTTTGGGACGCTGTGTGAACATTGCCAACTATAATTTTGGAGTGGTGGAAGAATTCATCTACCCTGATTCCGCTGCAAACAAAACGAATGATGTCAGCATGAAGATAAAGAGGAGAGCATTGCTTGCTAACAAATGTTACTATGGGCCAAGCAAGCGATTCAATGATAAAGCCCTCTCTTAACAAACAAAAATCCGACTGTACCAGTCTTTGGTTCCACCTACCTATAGGTAGTTATATGGCCTCAGAATACTGGGTTATGACGCAAGCGGATGAATCAGTACTGGCAGTTTTTAAGAGGAAAATACTCCGGAAAATATATGGACCCATCACCGTTAACAGAGAGTATCAGCGTCGCATGAGCAATGAGCTGTACGAGCTATATGCTGACATCGACGTGGTCAAACGCCTTAATATACAGCGATTGCGTTTGCTGGTTCATGTTGTGCGAATGGCACCAAATGCTCCGGCACGAAAAGTTTTCGACAACGAACTCGATGGACTTCGCAGAAAAGGGCAACCAAAACTCCATTGGAAGGACTAGGTTTTTGAAATATTATCGAAACTTGGTGTGACGAATTGGAGGAGGAGCGCAGAAGATCGAAACGCTTGGAATTATTTTCTGCGGGGGGAGTATAATAGATAAGGATGTCTATTCCAGTCGCCACCTAAGAAGAAGAAGTGAAATCGCGAGTGTATGGGTTAAGTTAAGTAATCCGTTCGAATTTTTCACAATTTTTGAAGCATTCCAATTAAAGTAAATTTATATTATTATATTATATAAATCTGTTTCATTTAGCCATATCTGGCTGCCCAAAACTGCTTGAAGAATATGAAGGTAAGAATAAATTTAATTAAACTGATCATTTGTATGGACGATACGAGAAAGGGCGATGTTTGCTAAATTTTGCCAAACTCTTTAAAGCAATACAAGGAACACAAATTTTGGTTGCTGCAGCATTTACGAAAAGTGTTATAGGAAAACGCGGAGTTTTGGAAAATTGATTGTTTTGTGCGAAAGGTACCTGAATGGGGATTGCATTGTCACCCATTAGCAAACCTAAACTTAAACAATCACTAACTTAGTAAACCTTTAAGGTGTACCAAATTTGACGGAAATGGAAATGAAACCATATAAAAGATAAGAATCTAAGAACATATGGGCTAAATCAGTCATTGGTATTAGAGGGGCTGCTGAAATTTCTCAAGTTCCAGCAAGAATTACAGAGTGAAACAATGGGCATAAATGGACTTCGTTATAATGTACGAGTCGGAAAATTGGCCAATTGGTTTGTGCTGTACCAGAAGGGGCGCCATGCATTTTTACTCTTCGGCACTGTTCTTGCAAATCTTTAATGTGTACCAAACTTGATTGAATTTCATGCTACGGGTTAGTAGATATGAACCTAAAAATATATTAGTTAAATCAGACATTTGAAGGAGAAGGATAAACCGATTGATTTTTTTCATATTTTAAAGAAGAATTTAGTTTAAAATAATAGACAACAATTAGGACGCTACAGTCGACGGTTTAGAAGTTACAGGGTTAAAAATAAATGTCGGAAATTCAGTTAATTTGTATAGGAAGTACCAGAAAAACAGTGTGATCTTTTTTCATTTTCAAACACCACCTAATCAATCTCTTAATGTAGACCAGATTTGTCAGCCTTCACAGTGACTGCATAAAAGACATAAATCTAAGAGTATATGGGTTAAATAGGCCATGGGAGTTACCAGAAGGAGCATGGTTAGCCAGTTGATTTGTTTAAATTTCACCAAAAAATATAGAAAAACAAACTAAAACATTCTGATCGCTGCGGTCTATGAATTGGGAATTATAGCGTTAAAAATGAATTTCGAAAAATTGGCACATTTATAAAGGATATACCAGAAGGGAAGTGGCAATGACATTCGTTTTCATTCCTAGATACTAGCTTGTTTAGAATTTAATGCAACAGTATGGAAGGCATGAACGTAAAAATATAGATTAAATCTGCCGTTTGTATGAGAGGTCGAATTTTTAACTAGAATTATGGGTCTAAATAATAGACAAAAAAAGTTAGGCTACTGCAGTCGACGGTTAAGGTATTACAGGCAAAAAAAAAAAATTAAATTTCGGAAAATTGGTCAGTTTGTATGGGGAGCACCTGCATGGATGGGGGCCAACATAGCTCATTTACAATCATCGGTTACAATGTTACTGTTACCACCACTGCCGTTCACTTGTTTATAAATGTGTTTGATAAGTACGATATAATACTTATCGATAAGTTTTAATGTGCTATCGCTAACTGTCAACTAGAGTAATGTCAAAAGGTTGAAAAAAACCCTAGACCCGCTTGGGTCTCTGGAGAAAGTAGACAGTTATTTTGGCAGCTTTTATATCATACAAAGATCCCGTAATCCTTAAGTCCAAATCTTCAAATAATTAGCGCTTGGTTTTCATACCAAAGATCTAGTATAGTAGATAAATTTACATTTCGTAATGTATGTCTTCTAATATAATTGCATAACTTATTTGTATTCGGATAGGAATTTTAATACTCAAATATAAAACACAGTGAAATCCAATACCGAATTTTGTATTTGGTGTCCAGAATCCAGTGAAAACTTGGCTCCCGGAAACATTCCCTCAACAGTTACAAAATATAGGATTGTGCCTAACTTTATGGTTTTTGGTAGACAGACAGACGGACACCGCTCAATCGATTTAAACCATCATGAAACACATTTGGTTAATACATACTTGGTATCCTATATGGCGGTTAAACTCACTCGTAAAGTTTTTGCTGCAAAACGGTGAGGATCTCCCATAGTTTTTTCGGATTTCGCATATCCTCCGTTTTTGCGAAACACGTACTAAAATGTATTAAAAAAGTGCAGACAGTAGAAGGCAACTCTGTAAAGGCATTGCCAGCTTAATATTTTTAACACCTACTACTCTTTCGTATACATACACACAATGATAAGAAAGCATGTACAATGCACACTTTGGAAAAAGGATTTGGTGTTTAAAAGAATGCAAAATGTCGAGAGAATTTAATAATTGACTTTCGTAATGTTTCAAATAATGCAATACGAGGTGTGCTCAAAACATAAGGTGAATTTTAAAAGTTCGCGGGTTACAGATATTCGACTTTCGATTATCATTTTTTTATGTTGGTCCACTCGTCGCGAAGATATGTAGGTGGTTTTATCCATATGGCATGTTTAGTTTGTTTGTGAGGGGCATAAATAAGACAGGTGTTTTGCGTGTTCGGCGATTTGGGTTTTATCTCCTCTATCGACGGGATGTGCTCAAAACATAAGGTGAATTTTAAAAGTTCGCGGGTTACAGATATTCGACTTTCGATTATCATTTTTTTTCATGTTGGTCCACTCGTCTCGAAGATATGTTGACGGTTTATCCATATGGCATGTTTAGTTTGTTTGTGAGAGGCATAAATAAGACAGGTATTTTGCGTGTTCGGCGATTCGGGTTTTATCTTCTCAATCGTCGCAAAACGCCGTCCTTTCATGGGTCTCTTCAATTTTAAGACCAGGAATAAGTCGAGGAGGGCCAAATCTAGTGAATACGGTGGCTGAAGCATGATAATGGTGTTGTTTTTGGCCAAATTATATATTGTTTGCGTTTTTTTGGTATCCTATATCCTATATATAGAATACCGGTATAGGATACAAAAAAAAAAAAAAAACGCATCGGCACACAATGTGATTCACAAATAACTGGAGTGAACTTTTCGCATGCATCTCAGTGATTTCTGTTTCAGCTGGATAACATTTTTTCTAGCTTTTTGAACATTAGTGTAGGAGGGCAAATGATTTTTGTGTTGAGTTTTATCCGAATAACATCGTATTGATGTTTCGACAAATTAGCATCAATCATTCAAAATAAGGCTTCATTGTGAGAAAGGCTCCCTAAAAGCTCAGAGCTAAATCTCTTGCATATCTTTTTCACTTCCGTACTTTCGCTGGATGAAGCTTCCAAAAGATCTTTCACAAGACAGGCTGAATCTCGCTTTCCCATTTTGCAAAACACCTGCTCACTAGCTTTAATAATTTCATCAAAGTTTTTCAGTTTTCTCCCAGCTTTTCTACAATTTTTCGATTGCACACTTTTAGGCAATATATACGGTTCATCAAGCCAAATTGAATTTGATGTTAAGAAACGGTCACGATGCCTTCCACTTTTTATCTATTTTTCGACTAGCTTAAAACAAGTAATATTTATGTTTGCCTTAAGATTTCTTTTCACGTCTTCTGGATAATATCTCGAAGACCATATCTAACCATTATTAATGTTAATAAGTTGTCTTTGCGATGTATTTTGGGAGTTTTTATCCATTTTTCAAGAATGTCCTTTCTCGAAACAGTCATACGGGAAAAGTGAAAAAAGTGTATGGCAGTCGCAAAAATGCGCAAGATGTTTTTGATTTACCTTAAAGCGAATACTTGAAAGATTAACCAAAATATAGATTTACACCGGAACTATCCGGAATAAATAGTTTTAGTTCTACTTGAAGAAAGGAAATATTTTATTTTTTGCACTTTCTGAACTTCTCACAAAAAAAAAAAATTTTTTAATACTTACAATGGAAATATTTAAATGAAAATTGTAATATCTGTGCTCACAACCCATAACAGCCTAAGTCTGTTTTTCAATATTTTCTGTACAGGAGTTTAAAGTTTTGAATCTTCACTGAAAATCAGGAGAAGGTGTTTTTTTTTGGAAAACTTTGCTACAGATTCCAAGGAAACGAATTTCTTTACTTAGTTGTTAACAAAAAATAGTTGTTTATTCTCGCAGTCAAAAGGTGTTATCGAAAAAGGCACAATTGTTGAACGAAAGAAAGTCGAAAAGTTCAAGTTGAGTTAGGCTATTATTCCCAAAAAACTTTAATTTTGGAGAAAGACCTTAACTCAATTTATGTTTATCAAAAAACGAAATTGTAATTCGGAATAAGAGCTTAACTCAAGTTAGGAAAATAAAATTGTTTCTTTATTTTTTTGGATTAACGACTTAAGTTGATTTAGGCAATGATGAAAAAATAATGTTTATATTTGTTGTAATCCTAAATTGACTTAGGCAGTTATGCCAAAACTGTCATTTAGAAAAATAACTTAAACTATTAGGTTTTTTAGGATTAATTGCCTTCCTAGAAGAGATACAAACATGAACAATTTAGAGCAAATAAATTTAGATACGCTGAATACGATGGTGCTAATAACTCAATTGTGTCCTAACTCGAGTTAGGCTGTTACGGGTTGTGACCACAGATATATTTTCTTGAAATAAAACTTAATAATAATAAAAAAATTATGACAATAAAATCACCGTATGCTTGTTAATCATAGAACAAAGTCATACAAATAATACGCTTCTTTTTGAAATCTGAACGCAACTGATTTTAAAGCTCAATTTTTTTCTAATCAGAGCTAAAAACAAGCAAACAAAAACTGAATTACAGTTATCTATTGTATAGAGACGCTCATTAAACGATTAGAAGGAATGTTGCTAGACATTTTTTTTCTAATAGTTTCCAGCAAGATTTGTGAATCACCACAGTGTGCGGCGGTTAGTACAAATAACTTGGCAGCATTGCTAATTATAAACTGTTTATTCATTTCGTTTTGCTCTTATTCGTAATCATTTAATCATCCATTTATAAAATAAACGTAACTTATTGTTGAGCAATTAATAAATTTAAATTAAAATTGTATTGGAACGCATTGTGTTTACTTTGATGGATAACTTTGAAAATGTAAGTATTGTTATTATTCTGAAAATTTGAACTCTAATGTTTATCTTAACAGCTAGAAACGGGCCATAATGCCCATGAAGTGGAGAATTTACAGGCAATTGTTGTTGTAACGTCAATAACACACAAAACCAAAATTCACCAACTGATGTTTGCAAAAAAATTAATTTGTGTTGACGTCATTTGACGTTCTCCTTCTTCTTTAACTTTGTTGTTTACTTTTGCATAGGAGAACTTGGTCGCATTGTTATTTTCCATACTTTTCTACTACTTTTTTATACAACTTATCCCCGTTTAGCTTAGTGTACAAAATTATCCCCCTTAGCGTATAACGGATAGCATTTGTACGGCGAAACGGGTATAAGATACAGGAAAAAACGAAATCATTATCGTATTATTATAACGAATTAACATAGAAACTATTTTTGCTTACAATAAAGTCAGACTATTGGAAGTTCACATTTCGAGCGAATGAATGTTTCTGTTTGTAAACATCAAACCGTCACATAAAATCGAAACACCTCAATGAAACCGCTTAGGAGAAGGATTTTGAAATCCTAATATAAGCAATCATGTAGTCGAAACTCCTTATTAGACGCTTCAGTTTTGCTGTATCAAATGATATATGTTTTCATACCTACGAATGAATTTATAATTTGTCCTTTGAAATCAGTGAATAATTACAGAAAAAAAGCTTACTAAACTCCCAATCAACTATTAAGGATACCAAGGTGTTTTTAATTTGTTCCAGGATATGACAAGCTCTAAAAACCGCATTGGTTGAACTTTAAATTGGCATAATTGGAAAAGTTTGTCTTGCCAGCGAGAAACCATAAGCGGTATTAAGTCACCGTTCATAAATCAACAAAATTACTTGGTTAATTTCCTGGAAACATTTCATATTACTTATAACATATGCATAGTTTATAAACTCTGCTGAGCGAACATATGCTATTTCTACATATAGAATAAAAACTTTTATCTCTATTCAGCGAAAAAATACACAGCAAAAAAAAAAAAAAACAAAAAGTGAAATGAAGCGAGGTGGAAAGCAAAATTTCTCTAACTCGTCAAGAAGTTAATAAAGTTTCTTTTCTTGTCAAAATTTTGGCAAATATTGTCTGTGTTAAGGAGCATAGCGCCAAGTCTATGGAAATGCCAATGATGCGTGTAATACAGGGCTTCAAGGATGAAATTGAGATTCCTTCTCTTCCATCCCTTTGTCTCGTTCATTACATCCTTTCACTGATCCCCAGGCAGTAGCTGTTGCTGGTGCTGCTTCATCATTGTTTTGGCGGGGTAACGAGGTTAGTAAAGCCTAGTAAGAAACACATTAAATCCTGTGATAACAAGAAGTTAATGGGTAAAGTTTTCGTTTCTTGCAACCATACCAATGCGAGGAAATACAGACGATGTAGGAGGCGTCGATGGAATTATTAGAAATGCAATAAGAAGACGCGTATTTTGGTTGGCGTGCAAATGTTTGCAACCGTTTACAATAACACCTCCAAAGTGATGGAGTAAGACATGTTTTAGACACATGTTGTTGAAGCCATTACATGTGAAATTATGCCAAGTGAGATCAATGTCATCCAGTTATGATTTTAATATGTAAATGACGATCGAGGGAGGGAATTTGGACAGGAGTTCATTTGATAAGAATTCACATCACTACGAGAATTTATTGAAACTGGTTCAGCTAGGGAAAATTTATGGAGCTAAAAGGAGATTATTTTGAAAAACAAAGAAAATGTTATGTCTTCTGTAGTAAGTCGGTTAGTTTTAAAACTGACCTCGTAACACACTGACGCTTATCAAAAAAATGAGCTCGCCGTCATTAGCCTTTTGGTTGCTACAGCAGCTTGAAGTTATTAGCATTACCGGCGCCTACCCCAGTGACATTTCTGTGTTGGAAATTTGTTTTTTATGCAAGGTGTATAAACTGTTATGCTACTTGAAAGGTTAGGTTAATCAATTTCTGTTAGGTTGGCAAAAAGGTAATACAGGGTGGGCCATAAGGGCGTTGGCGGTTTAAATATTCAATTAAAAAAAACTGCGAAACATAAAAAAATATATTTGTATTTTTAAAAAGTAGAAGCATGGGAATTTTTAAGACTTAAAAATAATGTTGTCCAAATGGCTTCCCTCGACTGCTTGACACTCTTGGAACCGAAGTCGCAAATTTTGAAAAATTCGTTGAAAAGTTGTTCTCGGTATTTTGTTACTTTCCTGAATAATGTTCCTCTTCAACTGCTGTAAATTGGTCGGATTATTCTCGTAGACTACCGATTTGAGGTAGCCCCATAGAAAATAATCGCATGGAGAGAGATCGGGGCTACATGGGGGCCATTCAATATCCCCCCTTTTCGAAATGAGTTTTCCAGGAAAAACATTTTTCAGCAGCTCTATGGATACCCTAGCCGTATGACATGTGGCCCCATCCTGTTGAAACCACATCCTCGAGGTATTGCCTTGAAGTTCTTGCAAAGCCGGCACCAAAAAGTCTGCTAGCATGTTGCAATAATTGTTCGCTCTAACCGTCATCGCATGCCCTCTTTCGTCCTCAAAAAGGTATGGTCCAATAATACCGGTTGACGTTATCCCAGCCCACACGACAAGCTTAGGGCTGTGAAGTGGACGTTCATGCAAGCGTCGGGGATTAGTCTCGGACCAGAACCGACAATTTTGCTTGTTCACATGGCCATTAAGGTGATAATTGGCCTCATCACTAAAAATCACGTTGTTGAAATTGTTGAACCGCTCTAGCATCAAATTGACAAAGTTAAATCAGTTATTGGTATCATCGGGTTTTAATTCTTGGATTATCTGAATCTTATAAGCCTTCAAATGCAAATCACGTTTCAAAATTCATCGTAAAGTTGTTCTTTTGACATCCAAAGACTGACTTCTCTTACGTGTTGACAATGTCCACAATGTTGGCTGATCTTGCAGAAACTGGGCGACCACGAACCGTAATTGGTGCTGTTGAGCCGGTTGTTTCGAACATTCTGATCCATTTTCGTATCACATTGGCGCTTGGAACTTCACTTAAATAATGTAAACCGTGTTCATGCCGATACAAACGTCGTGCAGTAATCACTGATTTATTGTTTTCGTAATACGCTCGGACACAAAATGCACGCTGCACTTCCGTGTACGGCTCCATGGCGACTAAATTTCCAGGAAGCGGCGCAGCGAACAACATATCCCCCCGCCACCCCGCGCCGCGCGTTGCCGAGAAATTGAAGAATTAAATCGCCAACACTCATGTGGCCCACCCTGTATATACGGAGATTGTGATTTTGTTATTTCTAAAACGCTTTTTCTCACCTGATTCAATTGTATGTTATGCTCTTTTACAGCTGACATTTAAGCTTCAATTTGTGATAGGTTACTACATTTCCAGTGGTGACTTTATTGCGTTATAAATATGAAGGCATAAAGGAAGCATTTTCATCATATTTTGCTATTTTATCTTAGAAACGAAAAAAAAAAAACATCAGAAGCACATCGGAATATTTGTGACGTGGTTGGGACGCCTTAACAGAATTTATCCTCGCAACAATCGTCTAAATGAGGATGATGAGTATGAAATCGAATCGGACCGACGATCCACTTAACCAAAACGATAAGCACTTCCGATTTATTGCTTCAAATCAAAATGATCTCTTTTGAAATGAATTATCTCTGGTGATGATGAATGAGTTAAATTCTTTAAAAAATAGTCGATCGAAAGAGGTTCTGGTCCAAGCAAGACGAACGTTCTTCAAATTCATAGCAGTCCGAATTGCACCAAAAAGGAAAAAGCTTTGTCAATTTAAAGGGATTTTAAAGGACTGGTATACTTTAAACTGCTTCCAAAGAATCATACCATAATTTCTGAAGACTATTGTAACAGATACAGGCACAGCTTGATAAAACGTTTGATTTTTAAATCGTAAAGGCATTATTTTCCATATATAATGCTGATTTGACACCTTTGGATATTCATTTCTTCCCGAGTTGTTCCAATATTTTCCAAGTTTGGTGTCAAAAAGTTGCCAGAATGACGAGAGAAGTTCATTGAACAAAATGTTGCTTATATTGTAGATTAAAGTTAAAAAAAAATTGAAATTTACTTTGATCAAAAAAAAAAAAAAAAAAAAAATTTTAATTATTTTCCGCCCAACTAAATAACCGAAGAAATAAAAAGAACGTGTTTAGCTAGTCTGCTTACTTCGATTAAAATTTAATTTGAAGTTGTAATAATTACAATATTAATATTTATGATAATTTGTTTAAGATTACCTGAGGGAGTGGAACAACCTCTCACACTCCCTCTAGTTGCCGTAACTGACACATAATTTGACGACTGACTACATTTTACAACAACCGGTCATATTAAAATATGGCCGAACACATGTTTTATTCCAAAACAACAAATTTATATGGCATCAGAAGGAACGTAATTGGCCCATCCAATAACTGCCATAAGCTGCAGTTCAGGAAAATTTTACGTTTTGTGTAGTTTTGGTTTATTGCTTACACGGCGGTTCTTAACCGATTATTAATATAGCGGTTTCTTTACAATTGCCGCTTCCTCTAAATGGTTGGGCGGGCAGCGGTAAATATTTTTTACTGTTTACAAAACGGCTTCGGCAGATTATCTAACAGTCTGCAACTAATTGCTTATTTCTTTCCCAACGTCTTCCCCTCATAAATTGCTTGCTTAAAATCTTCTGTTAATGGAGCCTTCAGGTTACTGTTCCTATATTGCAAAAGTTAAGGCTATATCGGTAATACAGTGAGCTGTGTTTATTTCTCAAAGGGGAAGTCGCTAGTCCAAACAGAATTATGGAAAAAGAAGATGTAAAAGTGTAGAAAGTTTATGGGTGAATTAGACAAACCGGTGTAAATTAGCTTAATAACGAACTTGTTTCAAAAAAATAGAATGATGAATGAAATTACATGATAAGAATCACCGATGTAGAAATATTATAGTAGAAAGGAAATCTTGTTACGGATAGTTGCCTCGAAGCAAGAATGTGCAGCCTCGAAATAAACAGGAAGTAGACTAGTCCCATGACTCATCGAATTTATTCGGCTCGAGTTCGCAACCAAGACTCATTTTTTGTAATCTTATCGTAAGGCTTGAGAAGATTGTATTAGCATATAACAAGGTTCAAGTAGAAATACCTACGAGTTTGTCAGTTTCGATTAGTTACTACTAACCCAGATGCTTCAATTCAGTATAGAGAGAGCGGACTGGTCTCATTGCCAATCGAAACCAGTAACTTTGCTATGCTCGAGTACGCAATCAAAACTCACTTTTGATAATCTCTTTGTAAAGCACGAGAAGATTGAATTAGCATATAACAATATTCAAGTAGAAATATCTATATCTATATCAACTTTGATTAATTCCTAGCAACCCTGATACTTCAATCCAATATAGAGATAGCAGACTGGTTTCATTGTAAATCGAGACCAGTAACTCTGCTATGCTTGAGTACGCAACCAAAACTCACTTTTGATAATGTCTTCGTAAAGCATGAGAAGACTGTAGAAACATTTATCAATGTTTGGCAAGAAATATCTGTATCAGCTTTGTTGAATTACTAAAAGATTCTGTAAACTTAAGCCGATAAAGAGCGAACAATGAAAACTCATTTTTAATGGTGCCTTTGTAATGACTGAGAAGACTGTAGCAACGTACATCAATTTTTAATAAACACAAGCTGGTCCTGCTATTTGATTCCTGCCGCTACTACATATGAAATTTGCATTCATTAAAATGACTTGCACTCCGTCTCTTGTACAGTAAATGTTTGACGGATTATACATTTATGTATTAATATGTAACGTATAGGGTCTCATAACTTGGACTCTAATATATTTTGAAACTACTTTGGAAGTTAGTCTTCAGGAGTCTGTTACAGTCTCTAGATTAACAAGGTTAACATACAGGTGAAGGAAAGCAATATTTATTGAATTGAATTGCGTTCCATCCTTCAAAAACGTAACATTAATCACATGGAAATCTTACTCTACTTCTAACAAACAGATGAAGCAAATATGGAATCTACATCTACGTATAGATTGATAAACGAGTGTTTTGCGTGTTCCGCGATTCGGCTTTTATCTCCTCAATCGTAGCAAAACGCCATCCTTTCATGAGTCTCTTCGACAGGGAACTGGAAAAAGTCACAGGAGGTCAAATCTGGTGAATACGGTGGCTGAGGCATCATAACGGAGTAGTTCTTGGCCAAATAATCTCTCACAAGCAAAGATGAGAGAGCAGGTGCATTATTATGATACAAAAGCCATGAATTTTTTCCCCACAATTCCGGGCGTTTTTTTCGTATAGCTTCACGCAAACGTCGCATAATTTCAAGATAATACTCTTTATTTACCGTACAACCTTGTGGTAGGAACTTTTGATGCACTACGCCTTGGTAATCGAAGAAAATAGTGGGCAAAACCTTGACATTTGATCGAACTTGGCGTTCTTTTATTGGTCTTGGCTTTCCTGGACTCATCCATTGGGACGATTGTGCTTTGGTTTCGATGTCATAACCACATACCCTTGACTCGTCACCAGTTATGACCCTTTTAAGCAAATCTGGATCATCATTGACGTCATTCAACAATTTCTGAGCGAAACGATGCTCATGCGACGTTGTTTTTGGTCAAAATTCAGCAATTTTGGGACGAATTTCGCGGCCACGCGCTTCGTGCCCAAAATTTCCGAAAAGATTGCATGGCATGAGCCAACCGATATGCCGACATCCTCAGCAACTTCTCAAATTGTGATTCGACGATTCTTCATAACCATTTTCTTCACTTTCTCAGCATCTTCATCGGTTGTTGAAGTGCTGGGACGTCCAGAGCGAGCGTCGTCATTCACATCTTCTAGACATTCTGCAAAAAGTTTGTATCACTTGTAAACTTTTTTTTTGACTCAGAGTACTCTTCCTATTATTTATGCCACTGTCAACATTTCAAGTGTTTTTGAGCACTTAATTCCATTTTGTACACAAAATTTAATGCAACTTTTTTGATCCATTTTTTTCGATGGCACAAAATTGCCGAAAACGCAAAGCATTTGTCTTATTTATGCCTCTTGCAGACAAACTAAACATGCTATATGGATAGATCTGTCAACATATCTTTCAGACGAGTGTACCATCGTAAAAAAAAACAATAATCGAAAGTCGAATGTACGTAGCCCACGAAGTTACAAAATTCACCTTATTTTTTGAACACACCTCGTATATGATTGACATATTTGTGAAACTGAATGGGATTTAGAGGCATATATTGAATTGTTATAAAAATAGTACCAAAAAAATAGTACCATCTCAGTTATGGTAAGAGTTTTAAAAGTGAGTAATATTGTACAAACAAAATCTTTGGCCCACCGTACAAAAA
>JAHXMU010000114.1:189213-202306 GCA_019455685.1 Philornis downsi | reverse complement strand
CGTTTGGACGCTATTACCAACCAGTGCTGCCAAACTGAAAAACTTAAATCTTAAAAAATCACCCTGTATTATAGAACATTGTATTCCCCTACTAATTAGCATCTATATGCTAAAGTAGACGACTTCTTATGCCTATGTATGAAATATATACACATATATATAAATGTATATATGTATAAATTTGTCCTCTTATAAAATAATTAGCTTTCATATAGATATTTTTTCTCAATTAATGTATTCTCAAAAGTTTTCTCGTAATTTTTCTTTTTTGTTTTTTTTTCTTCGCCTGATTATAATCTTGTTCTTGTTCATGTCATTCACAACTTTTAATAGCATTTGTTGACAAAGTCCATAAAGTTGCCAACATTGTACTCGTATATTCTAAGACAAAAAGTTTGGAAAAAAGTTAACTTGTCGATTCATTAATCAGGAATTCGTTTAGTTTCCTAAATTTAAAATTGAGGAAAAAACCAACTTTGTGATATTCCTTCTTTTGGTGTAGAAACTTTTATTTGTGATAGTCTACCAATCTTAAGTTATCAAAAATTCTTACAAACTTTTCCTTCACATTCTTGTTTTTTTTTTTCAAAATCTTCCACTGTGCGGCCATAAACACTTAAAGATGTGATGTCGCGTTGTATGCAGTTTTTTTTTTATGACTCAAGTGTTTTGCTACAATGTGTGGTATGCATCCAAGTATTACGTGTCGATGCCTGAGAGTTGAGTGCTTCAGGTAATAGCAGCACTAGTGAAGCTGTTGCTGCCGCTGCAGCATTACTAAGTATGTTGCCATTAACCTTTGAAGGGCTGTTAGGAAATGCAAAGGTAAACCTATAGGGAATTTAAAGCTTTTATACCATTTCTTTTAAAATTGTAATGGCCACCCACTAAAAATTAGCCGAAGATGGCAACCATTTAAGGTCTTCATTACATCATACTCGTATATATGTATATGCTCTGTGCAATTTTCGGCATTTGCCAATGATGCCAATTAGCTTAATTTCAAATAATGGCTCAATTTGTCTTCCACATGACCATTAGCGGTTAATGACAATGTGCGTCTATCATCCCTGCCTTCTCCTTTGCTGTGCTTTGCCCTTTGCGCTGTCACCTGCAGCAGCGGTTGAAGATGCCCAAGCAGCCTCTTAATGATGCCAATGAGGTGTAATAAAATATCTCTATCGATGTGAGGTTACATAGCGTGCAAGTAAGTTAAGTATCCTCATGCAGTTTGACATACGTGTGCGTGTGCCAGTGGTATGTATGTATTTGTGTGAGTGTCCGGTTATGTTGGTGTTTGTACTATCTTGGTTACGTCATGATATTCATGTCAATGTTATTTACAAGCCATTGATATTTATGTCATTATTATGTTATGGTCTGTCCTTTTGGTCCTGCGGTCAGCTGTACAGCATAAGGTGGGACAGGGACAAGATATTGATACAAAATGTTTAAAATGCCAACGTTGATAATGGCGATGTCTGGCTGCGTAGTCGCTCTCGCATACCTTTAAATGCTATTTAAGAGCTTTACGATCCGGCGGAAATGTCAATTTAATTGCTGGGCTAAACACAATTATGGCGCTCTCAATTTTTTGCACATTTCAAATGTGTCGCAATTGTGACACGGAGTTTAATTGATGGTTAAGAGGAGGGTATTAAACAGGGATAAAGTGCTGATATTTAATTATTCTGCAGCAACATTGCAGGCAATCATTTATGGATTTCAATTTTCAGTTAAGCTAGGCAGTAGGACATCGACTCAAACTGTTATTAAACTTTGCTAGTGCGGCTTGTTGTCCTCAAAACTTAAATTTTTTGATGATTTTTGGAAATTTATGAGAGAAGGGTGGCGGCAATTTCAAATCGACATTACAAACAAACGACAGGTAAATTGAAAAATACATGAAAATATCTTACCAATAAGATGAGAGGAACAAATCGAATAACCCAGTATGGAAATTTCAGTCAAATGAACTCAGTTGCACATAACTTCACCTTACATCCTTCTGCGTTAGTGCAAAAGATAACTTCTAACTTCTGACTTCTTCATGCACAACCTGACGATATTGACATCATTGGTCGAAAACTTCGAAGTGATGCTGAAACATTCTCAAGCATTGTGAGAAAACTAAATTTTTTGTTCTAGCGAAGGTGGTGATTATTTATTTGGATTCATGTGAAGAGGAATTTGACAGAGCGATAGTCCGTCGACTAATTTTCCATACTATTGATATAGACATTATTGACAGAAAATTGCAAGATGTTACTGCAGCCATCTCAAACTTTGAGAAGAAGTTAGCAAAAAAGGGCTGATGATAAACGAGTACATATAAATCCGAGTTATTTGTTTCGACGAACAAAGAGTCTACTCATTTGAAATACGTTGAAAACTTTGGAATAATGGATGAATTCATCTGCCTGGGCTTCGCTGTGAATAAAGTTAATGATGCCGGTTTGGAGATAAAGAGGAGAGTATTTGCTGCTAACTGATGCTACTGTGGACAAAACGTTGTGATTATTCATGTGGATTCATGTAAAGAGGAATTTGACAGGCCGATTAGTCTGTCGACGGATCACTTAGGTATAGACATTATAGACAGTAAATTGCAAGATGTTACTGCAGCCTCCTCAAACATTGAGAAGAAGTTACCAAAAGAAGGATTGATGGTAAACGAGTATAAAGCAGAGTTATTTGTTTTGAGTCTAGTCGAGTCGAGTCGAGCGTCTACTCGTTTGAAATACGTTGGTCTGGGCTTCGCTGTGAATAAAGTTAATGATGCCAGTAGGGAGGTTAAAAAGAGAGCATTTGCTGCTAACTAACGCAACTGTGGGCTAAACAAGCGAATTTATAGCCGGGCCTCCTGTGTGCGAACAAAAATCTAACTATACCAAACTTTGGTTTTGCTGTCTTGATACGAGGGCGGTCCCAACTAATAGTCGACCTAACAAAGAAGACACAAAAAAGTTGGAAAAAATTGTCTTTACTTTTCCATACAATCTCCTTTAAGCTCGATGACTCTATTTCGAGCGATATTCAATAGCTTCTATACCTTGTTTAGAGTCAGAACCGTCAAACTCCTTAAAATAGCCATCAACGGAAGACTCCAGCTCTTCATTGTTGGCAAATCTGTTACCATCGAGTAATCTTTTTAAGTTAACAAATAGAAAATAATCCGAGGGAGCTAACAGGGTAGCGGATAAGGTGCGTGACGAAGTAATTTTAAATTTGATTAGGACGTGTGAACTGGAGCATTGTCTTGATGAAACATTATTTTCTTTTTGAACAAATGCGGCCTTTTTCCATAATTTTATCACCTAAACGCTGCAATAAATTCGCATAACACTCGCCGTTAATGGTATTTGCTTTCTGAAGATAATCAATAAAAATGATCCCATGCGTATACCAAAAAACAGACGCCATGATATCGCCTGCAGATGGAACCATCTTCGTCTTCTTTGGACACCATTTTCCTATTCCAGCCCACTGCTTTGACTGTTACTTTGCCTCAAGTTGAAAGTGGTGGACCTACGTCTCATCCATTGTTATAAACCGACGCAAAAAATCGACTTTATTGCGGTGAAACATCGCCAAGCACTCTACTGAAATATCTTCACGATGCTGTTTTTGTTTTATGGAAACAGCTTTCTCATCTTCAAATCTTTGGTCAATATACGACGTATAGCACTTTTGAAATTCCTATCATTTCAGCTAGCTTACACACCTTCAGCTAACACTATTTTGTGGATTTTCTTAACCGAGTCTGGCGTGGTCATTTCGACGATTATGGTGTTAGTCTTGGCAGCTCGTGCGGCCTTGTTTAAACTCTGCTACGCAATATTTTACAGTCGTAAACAAAAGGAGGAGACTCCCCCAGAGTAAAATCTAACTCAGCTTAAATAGTGGTTGAATTTAGACCTTTCAAATGAAAATATTGGATTACATAACGGTGATGATTTTCTTTCCATGTTTACAAGTTCACTGAGATCGTTTACTTTTGATGGTTCAAATAAAAATACTAAACAACCTGGCGCTTTAAAAATTGAAACATATGTTTTATAAGGTTGCCAGTTTTTACCAAAATAATTTTGTTTAATTTACTGGCACCATCTATACGTTAGTTCGGCTAGTTTTGCAATCGCCCTCGCATATGGCACAGAATACTGGGTTATTTCGGAACTAATTATTGGCAATATTGGAAAATTATGCATTTATTATGGAAATTATGGATACTCTTGAATGGCAAACACGACAACATTTCTATATATGAATCTAATCGCATATATACACAGTATAGTATAAAGAAATCCATTACTTTTCCAATAGATGGCTTTAGCAAACAGTATTTTGCATTGGATCGCACTAGATGGCATTAGAAAGGAAATATTTCGTACTAAGGAACCATTCAGACAGTTTTGTGATTGCGCTCAGCGCGCATCAAAAATGGAATCTAGCAAAGAGAAAATGCTCCCCGATAGGGGCGAAAACGCTCCTTGGTTCAACCAAGCTCATTTAGTAATTTTAATGCCAATTGTAAAAAATGTCGATGAAATAAAGAAAATCTGCAAGTTCGATCGTTATGTTTCGATTGCCCAGGAGTATGACCGTTTGGAACCAATTGAATACGGTTTGATATACAAAGAAGGCCATATATGGGGACGACACGGGTGGACGTAAAAAAACCTGATGAACCGATTTTCCATCCGGGAATCACTCTTGAGTCCCATTTCTGAAGCGTATGGTGACTAATTATGAAAATTAGAGCACTTACCAAAATGTCAATGAAAACGGTCGTTGTCGAATAGTGGTAAGAAGCTTCAAACGATGACTAAGCCAGGGTTAACGGTCAGGAAAGGTTTACTATGTACTTGGGTAGGGAATCGATAATTTTGTACTGGCTACAATTCAACCGCGTGTAGGAAGCAATGGTCCAAAAGCGGCCAGATTAAGCTAACAGAAGAGGAATTGTGTCCCAAGCAGAAAATGCCAGGCCACCTACTATTCAGTAGTTCCGGAAGCTTATTTGGGAAGTTCTTATGCATCTATCTTATAGCCCGGATCTGTCATCAAGTGATTGCCAACTGTTCTCGTCTATGGTAAATGATTTTGCTGGTAAAAATGTGATCTCAAGAGGAGTTTGTAAAATTCGATCGTCCAAATATTTTGCTATTAGGAACGTGGGCTTCCATGAGAGAGACATAATAGAATTACCTTCAAAATAGAACCAAGTTTTAGAAAGAACGATGTATGTTTGATATAAATCAAATAGTTGTTGCTATGTCAAGTAAAACCTCTAATGTCTTTCTATTAAACAGCACAGATTTCGAAATATAAACAAATTCCTGCAATGATGAAGCGATGCTCTGCCATAAGTTTCCGAATAATTTCATGAATAAAAGTTATAACCGAACCGGCTTCTAAAAGACTATTAAGGAATATCTTATTCAAATGGAAAGAAGTAAACCCAAAACATTGAATATTTCTCAAAATGTTTGCTTCATTTGGCCGAATTGCAGACTAAGTGTAGGAAATCTATTCGCAGTGTTTATTAAGGGCAACTACAGGCTCAGTAATGGTAATGCTAGTCTTACCTGATTAAAAAAGTAACTATTTTCAAACGGATGCATGAAATGTTCGAATTAATTGCCCTAACCCAAAAACTAAATTCAACTCTTGCTTTGCCCCAACTAGTTCATACAGCAATAATGAACTCCTTTCTAAATTTTATAGTGTTCACACAAACGACAACTGGCATATTAACCTTAATACCTCTTGCCATCCTGCAACTTTATCATCTTCCGGCAAATTTCAAAATTGCATAAAAGTAATTTTTTCTTAATAGCAAACACTTCAGACAGCTGCTGTTCGCACATTACCGGTAATCGCTTAAAAGAGATTGCATATAATTTCTAAATGATTGTGTTGCCATTGTAATTGCTGGTAAGTAAAATGTTGCCAGTCTGTCTCTAACAGAGATTCATTCAGTCTCTCTCTCCCTCTCTCTTGTCTTGTAATTTACTTGGTCGTTAGAGAGGCACATGCCAAAATTGTGCACGTTTTCTACCATCAACTGAGCAAATATGGCCAGATAATAACATTTAATGTTTTGCATTAGCCCGGCAATGTTATTGCATACAACATGTGACTCTTTATTGGACTCTATATGCATTTCATACAAGTTTTGTCATGTTGAACGTATGATCAGACTTCAAGCATAATTGATGTAGATGTTGTAATGTTGAATTGCATTGTATGTTTGGCAACATGTTGCTAAAATAATCGTTGAATGAAGTAATAGACTTATACGAGTATTTTAATGACAGATGTTATTTGATGTTGGAATATTTTGTGGCATCCCCAGTGTAGCAGCGGACAAAGAAACATTACTTACTTTGTATTTGGGTTCGTGGATGGCAAGAAATTTAGACACCTTATTAGAGGGATTAATAGGGATAGCAACTGCTTCGTATTTTCTAATCCCTTTGGTACATATCCCTGCAAAAAAGTAGAAGCCATTCAAAAAGAATTAAATTTTCCCACTTTGAAACATGCAATCCATGCATATTTATCATCTCCAGCGAGACAGTTTTGAACTACTTCCAAAACCACCACAGTGAAGTACTTAAAACATTGTTTTTTGATTTATGCTCCAAATTGTTTGGTTTAAAGTATTTGGAAAAACATTTATTTAACATTCTATTTGAAGAAATTACAAATTACAAATATTCAGAGAACAAATAAAGCGTATACATTTATATGCGTATGTCCCTAAAAATGTTCGTTTTCAGTATTGTGGATTGTATATAGGGTGATTTTTTTCCAATTTGTCGTCACCTTTTCAAGCATTTCGTCCTGTATTCAACGAATAAGGCTTCAATGGTGTTCGGCTTGTCCACATAGACTAATCACTTGACATAACCTCATAAGAAATAATTAAGAGGCGATAAATCGCAAAATCGTGGGGACCAACTCACGGGGCCAAATCGAGAGATAAGCTGCTCACCAAATTCATCCATCAATATATACATTGTTTCTCGAGCAGTGTGGCATGTTGCACATGTCAACCAAGTTCAACTCGGCCAATTGGGGCAAAAAAAATTCTTTGTGATTGAGTAACACATGCCCAATCGCTGAGAACGGCGACGAATTGACATTTCACGATCGTCATTAACACTGGCCGCTACGGCTCCAATATTTTCTACGGTACGCACTCTGCGCATCCGAGTCGATGGTTTTATGTCCAACAAAGTAAATTTGGTGAGAAATTTGGAGATAACAGCACGAATTTTTGATTCAGCAGGTCGATTATGAGCACCATAAAATGGTCGTATCAAACGCTGCACATCTGTCACAGAGCACGAATTTTGATAATAAATTTCAACGAGTTCCAATCGTTGCTCGTTTGTTAGTCTTTCCATGATGAAATGGCAGAGTATACTGTACACTTTCCACTTTGACAGATGACGTTTGATCGCCATTACCAACCAGTGCTGCCAACCTGAAAAACTTAAATCTTACAAAATCACCCTATATTAGCACAATGACATCATTGGGTTGGCGGGCTCATGGAGTTTAATCGCTGTGAATCACTTCGACGGGAAGCGTCGCGCATTTTGCGAGCGCGCATTTTACGAGAATTCTCGTTCATATATTGCTGCTAGGCGACTATATTGCGCTGAATATGGACTACGGCGAATTAGTGAAGCTGCGAGTGCTAATTCAATTCAAATATTGGTAAAGCGTTTTGAAGAGAGCGGTTCAACATTTAAACCACAAGGAAATGGTCGCCCAAGAACATCTAGGACCGAAGACAATGTTGAGAGAGTTATGGAGTCAGTACGAGGAAGTCCACAAATGTCGACTCGCAAGAGATCGTCTGTCTTACAATTATCGCGACGAAGTTTCCAACGAATTTTAACATTGGATCTTAAATTGCATCCATATAAGCTGCAATTAACACAAGAATTGAAAGAGTCTGACTTCATAGCAAGGCTCGCATTTGCTAATGAAATGCTTAATCGATTTTCCAATTTTGACAATATCCTTTTCTCTGACGAGGCTCATTTCCTTATGAATGGGTCCGTAAACCGTCAAAATTGTCATTAGTGGAACAGTGAAAATCCCAAAATCAAACACCAGAAACCATTGCATAGTCCTAAAGTGACAGTATGGGCAGCAATCTCTGGCAGAGGAATAATTGGTCCTTTTTTCTTCGAAAATGCGCGGGGTCAAAACGTCACGGTTAATACGGAACGCTATGTTGAGATGTTGGACGGATTTTTGGGTCCAGAAATTGAAAGTTCAAGAATAGTGAATTCCAGAACTTGGTTCCAACAAGATGGAGCTACCTGATATCCCATGGCCCCCACGTAGTCCAGACTTGACGCCTCTTGACTTTTTTTTTGTGGGGATACCTCAAACACAAAGTGTACAGTAATAATCCAAGAAACATCGTTCAGCTCAAGGAGAATATCCGTGGTGAAATGGCAGCCATTACACCAGTATTACGGAAGAAAGTTTTCAATAATTTTCGTTTGCGGTTAGAGGAGTGCCGTCGTAGAGAGGGTCACTATTTAGATGATGTTATTTTTAAAAAATAAACTCCATTTATTACTCTACAATGCCTTAGATTTATTTTAATCACACCTTTTGTATTTATTTTTTAATCTATTTTTTAAATATGCACGTTCTATTGCGCCACCCTGTATAACTACCTCTTTTATGATTCAAGAGCAATGTGATGAACCGATCTTTGAATCGAAATGGTTTAAGAAATACATTTTAATTTACACAATTCAAAATTTTCTTTAAATGGTTATAATTTATGTTGTTGTTGTTATTATTATTATTGTTGTGAAAAAGAGCTACCGAAAAATATGGTTTTATAGCATTCTTAGAAGCTATGAAAATGTCTTGCCGTTTATTTTTTACTGGTTTGGCCTGGAGATAGAAAATGAGAAGTTTAAATGGTTTGCTTAACTTTTGCTATGCAGTTTCAGGGCGTCCTCTTCTAAAACTTTTCTCTGCTCCAAGTAAAACTCCAATTCAATTCATAATCATATGTAAACAATTCACGTTCCATAAATATGAAATCTCAAACAAATGAATGCTCATACCATTCTGTGCATTCATATCTGACAGTATAGAAAATGATTATTTCATAATGTAAAAAATAAACAAAGCAATAAACTAAAAAATGAAAAGGAAACCTTAATGTGAACGATGCGATGGGCTGCATACGAATTGTACATAACTTAATCATCAAAATTTTGTGTGTGCCATCATTTCGAATACGAATACTCGTATATGATGTAGCTCTGACCGAATATGTTGAATGCGCCAGACGTTGGCAGTAAGAATGTGGCAGGCAACAATAGTCGAGTCCCAAGTGGAAGCAGCTGCTGTGACAAGAGTAACTATACTACGCTTGCCAACTACACTGCACTAACTACTCTAACATCAAATACTACATATACTCGTATGTTTGCATTACAAAAAGTTTGGTTTTCGTAAAATTTTTTACCTTTTTGTCTGGGCGATTTAGAGTTTGGAGTTTGTTGGTTTCTTTATGTTTAACGATGATAATCATTTGGTATTTTAAATGGTTGTAACATCGTGGTTACGGCCACAATGTGATAAATTTGCATTATAACTTTTTCGGAAGACAGCCAGCCACAGCGATGTATGGATATCCACAGTGCTAACAGAGCACAGTGAAACGTTCCATGCCTTTAATTCATATATATGGCAACATTGGTCGATGTAGGCCATTTACTATGCCCGTCTATGGTTTGGTAACATATTAGGTTGGAATTTCCATACTGATTTATGACAGTTATCATAATTACCAGCCAGTCAGCCAGCTCAATTGACTTAAAAAGTCATGGAACCCATTGACTCGAAATATAATAGGTACTCTAAATACTTTTTTCTGGTTGTTACAAATTATAAATATCTTCGTTCCCTGGGTTCAAAGTGTAAAAAATATAACACATTATTGAAGGTGAGTTAGACTTTAAGTACCTTAGGACTAAGTTCGTATCTTGCTCTTTTAAGATTATAGTGAATGAAGTAAATGGCCGATGGATACGGTGATTCAAGTAAATCCATGTCCACCTTCTTAAGTTATAGTTTTATATATTGAAAGCGGGCTAAATTTTCGACCCATGCACAATAACATATTCGATAAAAATCAGAGTTTTTCGATGCTGGTTTGGCATATCATTCATAATTAGAGTTCGCATTAGACAAGGAGGAATGTTTAACATTTTCACCGATCGGCAAAGCATCTCATATTCACCGCAAGCGGCTCATGAGTAGAGCGGATTACTCATGACTCATGTGTAGGGAGTAAAGACTCTTACCAACAAGTCGTAGACGTCAGAAGTTCGCCTTGGCTTTTACACACCGATCATGAGTCGTGAATAACAGCTTCTACTCATAAGCTACAGCCAATGAATAATGAGAAACGCCTAGTTTCTCATGATGAGAAATGAGAAAATACACTTGCTGATTACTCATAGGAGGTGAGCAGTGGTCCTTCATGAGTAAGAACAAACATGTGAAAAGCTAAAAAAAATTGATAAATCTGTGGTCACCACCCATAACAGTCTAAGTCTGTTTTTCAATATTTTCAGTGCAGGAGCTTAAAGTTCTGAATCTTCACTGAAAATCAGGAGAAGTTGTTTTCTGGAAAACTTTGCTACAGATTCCAAGGAAACGAATTTCTTTACTTAGTTGTTAACAAAAAATAGTTGTTTATTCTCGCAGTCGAAAGATATTATCGAAAATGACACTTAGGCTTTTATGAATTGTTGAACGAAAGAAAGTCAAAAAGTTCAAGTTGAGTTAGCCTATTATTCCAGATTAAATAAAAAACTTTAAGTTTGGAGAAAGACCCTAACTAAATTTATGTTTATCAGAAAACGAAATTGTAATTCGGAATAAGAGCTTAACTCAAGTTAGGAAAATAAAATTGTTTCTTTACTTTTTTGGATTAACGACTTAAGTTGATTTAGGCAATGATGAAAAAATAATGTTTATATTTGTTGTAATCCTAAATTGACTTAGGCAGTTATGCCACAACAGTCATTTAGAAAAATAACTTAAGCTATTAGGTTTTTTAGGATTAATTGCTTCCTAGAAGAGATACAAACATGAAAAATTTAGAGCAAATAAATTTAGATACGCTGAATACGATGGTGCTAATAACTCAATTGTGTCCTAACTCGAGTTAGGCTGTTACGGGTTGTGACCACAGAAATATGTACGAGTATAAGAGTTAGAAAAACGCTCTAAAAAATACGTATTGATGTTTGTACGTAAAACCATAATATATGTAAGCATTCACATGGCGCCACTAGATGTTATAGAAACGGCCAAATTAAAAAATCGCTAAAATAGGAATGTGTTTTATCTCCGAAACAACGAAATCTTATCGCCATATTTGTGACTTATATGGATTAGATAGCCCAACAGAGGGTAGGTTAGGTTCAATCAGTGTATAGTTCATAGTTCATTGTGATATTAAGATATCTGCAGCATTTCAGGGCTGCTGTTAAATTCATAAAAAACAGAATCCAGAGATTTATTGGCGACTTGACTGTCAGATAATTTGTTAATCGTCACCATGATAAGGACGCTAGACGTGGTAAGGACATTCTGCCACTTCTTTAGTGCTAAAATTTCGGCTTGATAAGCAATACAGTGATCAGATAGCCTTCTTGCTATACTTAGTCCTAGGTCTTTGGAGTAGACCCCGAAACCTACCTGATTATTTAATTTTGAGCCGTCAGTGTGGAAATCCACATACATTCTTGTACCAGGAGTTCTACAGTTCCACGTACCTCTATCTGGTATAAGTATATGGTACTTCATATCGAACACCGATTCAGCCGGAGTGTAGTCTATGGTGTCTGTTATGTCAGGTAACATGTTAAGGATCACACAGTGACCATAACCACTGCTTGACCACTGTGACTCTCTTAGTCTTATTGCCACAGCTGCGGCGGTCTGCATACTAATTATGTTCAGGTGTAGTAAATGCAAAAAATGCATTTAGTGCATGGGATGGGGTAGTACAGAGCGCACCAGTGATGCACAGACTAGTCATCCTTTGGACCTTGTCCAATATCTTACAGGATGTGGACTTCTCAAGACAGTTTCACCAGACGATAACTCCTTATAACATTATCGGTCTTTTTACTGTTGTAAACAATTAATGAATAATGCGAGGTTTTTCGCGTCATTTCCATTTCCCGTTTCCCTATTGTACTCTTGCACGCATGTAGCGTCACTGTGGCCTTTTTTGCCCTGTTCAGAATGTTTTCCCCCGCCACTCTCTTACAGTGAGAAGGGCTCTTTGAAGAATGTTTCTGAGTGTTCTAAAAAACTTCCCCCTAACTTCTATTGCCACATAATCTACGTATACGGCAACCTTGGCACCAGCCTCCTCTAAAGAGAACAGAATAGTGTTCAGAGCGAGATTCCATAGTAGGGGGGATAGAACACCACCTTGGGGTATTCCCCTGCTGACAAATCTGTTTAGGTCCGACGACTCTGATTTAGTCCTGGTACATCTCTTTGTAAGACTATTGTATCGGGAGAAACGTTATTAAACGCTCCTTCTATCTCTAGAAAAGCTACCAAAGTATACTTAGCCTTGCAATAAGCATGTTGTCTATCTGACAACAGCTTCGGGTAAATGCTCGTCCTAAGGTAGCTGTCAATGAATCATTCTAGTGTTTTGAGCAGAAACGATGACAGGCGGATAGGTCTAAAAGCTTTTGGTCCTTTATGGGAGGTTTTCCCGGTTTTGGGAAGACCACCTTGGTCTCCCTCCACATAGCAGGGATATATGTTAGGTCGATACATCCGATATAGAGCTCCTCAAACAATGGAATCAGTGTGTCAGTCATCGCTTGTAGTTCATCCGGTGAAATCATGTCCGATCCTTGAAAGGTTCAAAGCTTTTAAATACCCAGGCTATTTTGGGTTTGGTTACAATTTCCTTGGCAACAGATATAGCAGGGATATATGTTAGGTCAATACATCCGATATAGAGCTCCTCAAACCATGGAATCAGTGTATCAGC
>JAHXMU010000114.1:146481-189203 GCA_019455685.1 Philornis downsi | reverse complement strand
CAGTGTATCAGCCATCGCTTGTAGTTCATCCGGTGAAATCATGTCCGGTCCTTAAAAGGTTCAAAGCTTTTAAATACCCAGGTTATTTTGGGTTTGGTTACGATTTCCCTGGCAACAGCCGACGGTTGATTTGACGCAGTGTTGTCCGCGACAGTCCCATTTCGGAAATTACCAGGAAAATGAGTATTCAGTAGCAACTCCAGTAATTCTTCACTGGATGTTATCCAATCACCCTGAGATAACCTACCGTGCACGGTGTGGAGGCCAGTAATTTCCTTAGACTTGCGGTTTCGGAAGTGTCTTCAACTTTGTTGCAGAATTCACTCCAGGACTTCCACTTAGCCTTCCTCAGTGCACTGTTATATTCCGTAAGTTTCCCTCAACAGAAAACATGTGTAAAAATCGGTTCACAAAATTGCATTTTGAAAATTTCATGCCCAAAGTTGATCACCGGATCAGTCGCCAGGTTAAGTTGATGAGTATGAATTGAAAGCCGTTATTGGATCGGATCGAGTCGAGCCGGATCGGGAAGTTGCAAAGAAGCTGAAAGCGTTGCACATGATCATTGAGAGTACACTTGAAATGGTTTGGATTTGGCTCAATATTTGAATTCCCCACAAGCTAAATGAAATCCACTTAACAATACGGATAAGAACTTGCGATTTATCGTTTTGTGAAGCATTATCACCGGGGGATGAAAAATGGTTTCTTTACAACAATGTCATCTCAAAGAGATTCTGTTCTAAGTAAGCTGATTGCAGCAAAAACAGATTAAATTGTAAATTTCATGTTATTTTAAGGGATTGGTTTATTTTGAACTTCTTCAAAGGAATCAATCATGAATTCTGAGGTTTACTTTTAAAGATTGATGAAGCTTAATGGATTACCGAAATAAAATAGTGCTGAATTGGTAAATGGCAAAATAGTGATTTTTCACCATCACAAAGGTAGGCCTCGCATGCTCGGGAAAAAAAATATTTGCATTTCGAATGGAAATGATGCCACATCCATCTTAGATCAAAATCGTGCAAAATTTGTTGATTGGAAAATTGTTCAATACAGTTGAGGGCCTAAATAAAACCCGAGTTGTTCTACTTTCCTGAGAAGAATCATTCATTCCTTGAATTTGTAATTAAGGATTTACTTGAATGCCAGTTTTATCCATTTTTCGGTTTCAAAAGTAAAGTTCAATAAAACACACATAAAGCTATGATTTCGATGAAACTTTTATTTTATTATAATGCTTAGATCTTGCCATTATGTACAAAATACAAAGTCATTTAAATGACCACCTCTGGATTGGTTGCAGCAGTGGACCCTGTTGAGGTAGTTTTCGAACACTTTTTCGCACATTTCGGACGGTATTGCGGCGACAACTTGACGAGTGTTGGCTCCAATGTTTTGGGTATTATCCACATAAATGCGGTCTTTAATACAGCCCTACAAAATAGCCTAATGGCGTCAAAACGCCTGATCTTGGTGGTCAATTGGCCCCAAAACGTGATATTACGCTTTTTGGAAACTTCTCATGCGATAAAGCCAAAATCGAACGTTTTGAGTGGCTCGTGGCACCGTTTTATTAAAACCACAAATCGTCCAGTTGATAATCTTCAACTGCAGGCCAAAAAAAGTCGGTTATTACACGTCCATAACGCTCCGAATTTGCAATAACGATTTCTCTAGCTTAATTTTCGAAAATATACGACCTACTGATATCTCCAGCCCATAATGTGCGCCAAACAAACACTTTTTCTGGATACAATGGCTTTTTCACCATAACTTCTGGGTTCATCAAGCCCTATTTGCGACAATTTTGCTTGTTGACGTAACCGCTGAGTGCGAAATCAGTTTTATTGCTGAAGAAAATTTTGTTCAAAAAATCAGCATTGAAAGTCTGCTGTTGTATCACCTAATCAACATATTTACCGCATTGTGAATGATCAGACGGTTTTAATTATTGCGTAAGTTGTACTCTATATAGATGGAGGTGCAAATCCAAATGCAAAATACGCCATAATGAGCCATAAGATAGGTTCAATTGCTGACTAATTCGGATTATCCGCCACACTTTCGCTAACAGAAGCGATTTTTTCGGCAGTGCGTACGTTGCGATGATTTACAGGCCTGACCACATCCGTAACGTCTCTTCAAATTTCTCTATAATCTTACCAATTCCTTGCACAGTAGGTCGATTGGACGCAAAATGCTCACTTTTGGTCACCACTTTTGTGATAAGTTTTAACTATTTTACGCGTTCTTCGGTTGTTTTTCTATCCATATTCGAAAATGGCAAACATTTCACTAAATAAATAACACTTCAGATGAGAGGTATCTAACAGTTGACAGCTTTGTCAGACCGGCGGTTTTGAAACCTCTAAATGGATAACCCTATAAGAGTAAAAAATTTTTAATTTAGCTTGCGCAAAAAAGAATTTAAATTATTTTCTGCAATATCGTCCACATAACATGAAATAATTTTCAAAAAATCGCTTAAATAAAAAAAAGTCGCTAAAACTGAAATATGGCAAGTTGTTGAATCGAGCAAATGACATAACTTGGCAAATGCATAAGGAAATGAACATGTAGTAGAAAAGATAGCCAATTTGAAGAATCGTTATGATACAAAGAAAAGAATAATATGTTCTTCCTTTACATTTTGCAATTTCACTAAATTTTATAAAGTTTCCATATATAAATCTAGATAAATTTATCCGAAATTCGTATTTACCGTACCACTGTCTGTCGAGACATTTATTCCAGAAATTCTGTAAAAGAGCATCCATTCACCACCACCACATTTATATTTACAACCAGCAGAAGCCGGCTCAAGTACCTTCACTCTTTCCCGCACCACACACTGGCTGAGCACCGCCACCAACGCCAAATAATTCGCAAAACATAAAAATCAACCATAAACAATATGCATATTTTATTGTTGTTATGTACGAGTATGAGGGGGAAAAGGGGGATAGACATAAATACCAAGACGACTCTTTCATTCCAGCTAAAATACCGAAAATTGTCTACAATAACAACGTTTACTATTACACGACAACCACCTTCAACTGCTCACATCAGACGAACGTAGCCAACGGCTTAACAGCATCTTCCTACCACCTCCATTCAGAGCTCGGTCTCAATCGTAGAAATACTTCATGTGCTCCCTCTACTTCTAACTTTTGGCGATAACTTACTGGTCGTGCATAGTCAATGTGCTGCTATATATCTTTACAATGTGCGACCTTTGAACGTGTCTGTAAGGGGGGGTTAAAAAAGTCTTAGATAATTTTTCAGGAGAGATATTTGATTTTATATTTTCAGTGCTGTGCAATATTTAATTTTCAGGGCAATGCAAAAATTCCAAGAATTACTAAAGTCTTAAATAACGAATTTCTTTATTTCTACGATGCTGTGAAAATGGCGTTTCCCAAAGTAATGCAAAAAGTCTACTAGTAAAACTTCTCTTTGATTGGAAAGGTTCGGTGGTAATAGCAATGTCTATTTTTTAGGTATATCGTGATCCCAAACATCTGATTTGATGTCAGGAGTTTTTGGACAATATTTGGTTTTATATTTCCCAAAAATTCTTTTCTACTTTAATGTTAAATATTTCTTTAATGATTCTTTCATTTCTCTTCATTTTTCTTTATTGATACTTTCTTTTTTGAAATTCACAATTAGTATTCAAATCGTAATTCGTCTTAAACTAAAGTATCCTGCCATTAACGGATCTTATCGTTTGTGAACCGAATTTTGTATCACCGGACCAAGTCTAATGCGCCCTTTCTTCCTAGCCGGACATGGCCGGGAAAATGTTTAAGGTTATGAGCGAGTGGGTTTGAGTGGGAGGACGACTTCGATATGTATGATCTGCTTAATTTTCTTATTTCCTCGGAAATATAAGGAATTTTTAAATCCTTGTGTATCAATCAATTGCGGGTATTTACATGAGTCTCGCCGTAAGACCTTACTCATGGTGTGCCATCACACATGGGACTGTTTTCTCTTTCTCTTTTCCTTTGTATATTTATTTTCTTTTTTTGCGGCAGGCAGCGCCCCTTTGGGGTACTCAAACTAATCCCGAAAGGATAAGAAGCAAGTCCCCTTGGAAAATTTCCTTAGGGCTTGATTCCTCCCTCATCCAAAGAACCTTTGAAGTCACTGGTTTGAAGTGAGCTTCATCCCGGTTAGGAGTGAGGCCTATCTAGGACATCTCAAATAGACGATGAACTGTGTTTTCCAAGTTCCCGCACTACCTTCAGGAGACCCTGAAGCAACGCAAAAACACTGAAAACACATGTTCGGGCAACCACAGCCAGCACGGTGCTCCCACAAGGGGTCCAACGCCACGACCAGGCAAGAACAAAATGTTCCTGAGGCCCCTGGCCTCCCGTGCTACCAGAAGAGAAGAACCCTCTGGTCTGGGTTTCGTAGACAAAAGCTGCTCCAGTTTTGCTATATCATACCTCGCATGGAACTGGTCGTCCATCATATACGCCATAGATTTTCCATGTCCGAGGATAAATATCGACACAACAATAAATGTCATGCTCTTCTAATCTATTAACCACATCTCTCTTCGAAAGACCTCCATGGTAGTACGACCATACAACAGAAAAGAAAAATCTTCCAATATCTCTAAACGGCTTCTTCATGGTCGTTCCTGTTGCCAGGGGAAAATCCTTGTGTATTGTTATCATTCCTAATATACCATGGGGCACCATAAATTTGTCGCAGTGTTCTTGATTGTATTCTCGGTGGATTATTTCCATTAGAAGCCAATGCCGTTCCCCGCAACTGGATGTCATATGTGCTTATTGGGTTAAATATGGTTTTGTACATGATGATTTTATTTTATTTTAAATGTTGGATGTTGGATAAAGGATGGCCCAGATACCTGTCGAAGTCATCATTGATTAGCTCTCTTGATACATAAAACCGTTGACAATACGCTAAGATTATAAGCCCTGAACAATTTTACTGAACCCAGATTATTACCTGTCAGAACATATAGCCACCTAACAGGTATGTTCTATTGCCCCATTAGTCTTCTCTAGGTCCATTACTTTGATACCAAATATAGGGTGGCGCATAAGCAACGTTAAGATTTGATCAGTGAATACATATTTTGTTTCGCTAAGTTGTTACAACTATCCTGTATACTAACTCCGAATTTAAACGTGATCTGTTATTCAATTAGCTTGTAGTGTTTGATTTTACTAGTTGATCTCAAATAAGTTTTGCTATTTTTACAATGAATAAATAGCAGCTAAAAAATTTGTCTCGATTTTTGTATTACAAATTGAATTTTGTGTGCCGAATCGCTGAAACTGTTACAGAAGGCTAACGGTGAATCGTGTTTATCAAAAATATGAACATATGAGCGGTACAGTGTATTCAAAGTAATGGAAGATATCCCTCACTCTAGTCGGCCATCAATATTTTCAATTAAAGTTAACATCGATCGATTGAAATGGTGAGTGAAAATCGACATTTAAGTTTGAGAGAAATAGCCGTTGAATTTTCTATGTCTCAGGAATCAATTGGCACTATTACATACGAATGTTTGCGTTTGAAATGTAGCAGGATTAAGTCCGAAAGAGCTCTGAAATGTCGCATATTTTCGGAACTGCAGAGCGGACGAGCTGGTAAGACTAGAGACAGCTTTACGTACCTCAGTCGAATTGGAGTTCCTGGGCATGCCTCTAGCCAGTTGCAAGCTTCTACTGCAAGATAGAGCATATTTAGCAGCAAATGGTGGGAGGGCGCCTGTCCGAGGCTGTAATTAATCCAGACAGATAGGGCCTTGTCTAGATCTGAAGGGTTCACACACTGCTTTCGCTATCAAGAGCCGACGTTTCATTGTTTTCATCCGTCATGACGGGACTTTACCTGATTGGAAGATATGCAGTGAGTCTGAAGGTTGCAACTAGTGACTTCTGGAGGAGCTGTATAGATGAAGAGGAGGAGGAGTCTATAGAACACTTTCTCTGCAATTGCTCCGGCCTGGTGAACAGGCAAGGATCAACACTGGGCTTTTATTTCTTAGGGAACCTAGGAGATCTAAGCGATTTAGATATTGTCCGACTTAAGAGCTTCTTGAGGCGCTCAGGATGGTTCAACGGGGGAAACTGGGGACATCCATACTCGTATCTCTAGTTTTCGTAGTATTACAAAGGACTATACGGTCTAAGTGAGTCTGTCTATTCAGACTGTCACACTAACCTAACCCAACCTAAAGTCCGACAGATCTAAATTTTCTTTAAAAACGTAATCTCGTAAGAATCGCAGAAAAAATGAGAGAAAGAATCAATTTCAATCCCATATTCATAAAAGCATTGTAATTGAAACATGGTTTTAAGAGATTGACATGTCGCAAAACTTGGGAATGGCGCTTTCCAACTGAATTGAAACGGAAAAATACACTTTCAAGTCCTTCAAAACATGGTCTTAGGAGATTGACATGTCTAAAAATTTGGGAATGGCGCTTTCAAACTGAATTGAAATCAAAAAAGACACTTCCAAGTCCTTCAAAAGTCTATGTGGTGTTTACTATTTTAATTATCTTTGATTATTGCGATGTCATGCAATCAAATTGCTTGACCTAGCGAACTACTTTAATAGCCATTGACTAAGTTCGAGGACTTTTATGCCATGGTGGTAAAGGTAATTGATGCAGGCTCAAGCCATTCAAACCTTTTTAAAGTCCATGAGTTTAGATCAAGGCTGACAACCGTTGAACAAATTCAACAATTACGGCTTCCGAAGTATGGCAAACTTATTTATTAAGTCGCAACTAAGTTCCGCTGTTTGCCAATAGATGACGCCAGCTGTAAGTGCTGATCGATTCTGCCATAACCTAAACGTCATAAGCCAAGCTTAGGCATATGGTAGACGTCATATTCTTCGTCGTTTTAACGTCATATTCTTTTGGTTGTGTAGACATATATGATTTTGTGCCAAATAATCGTCGAAGAAAACGTCGGCTGAAGTTCATCGAGATCTCCAAAACGTTTACGTAGATGCTGCCTTAAGTGAAACAACGTGTCGAGATTGGTTCCGTTGCTTTAAAGACGGTGGTTTTGATGTTGTCGACCGTTCGCGTGAAGGAAGACGAAAAACCTTCGAAGTCACTGATTTGATGGCATTGATGAATGGGGATCCATATCAAACGCAAGTAGAGCTTGCTTCAGTATTAGGAGTTAGCCGCCAAGCCATTTTCAGGCGACTGCATGCGTTGGGAATGATTCAAAGGAAAGAAACTTGGGTTCCTTATGAGTCGAAGCCAAGAAACGTTGGATGTCGTTTTTTCGGCTGTGAGCAATTGCATCCGCGACAAAAACGGAAGGGTTTCCTTTATCGCATTGTAAAGGCTGATGAAAAATGGATTCATTACAGCAACCCAAAAAAAAGGAAGTCGTGGGGGCTGCCCGGTCATGCTTCCACGTCATCGCTTCGACCGAATATACACGCTAGTTATGCTTTGTATTTGGTGGGACCAGGTCAGTGTTATTTATTACGAGCTGTTGAAACCAAGCGAAACCGATTATCACTTATTCCGTTCAATGGCACACGGTCTGGCTGACCAGCAATTCCACTCATATGATGGAAATGATCTCCCTAAATAACACTGTTTATTCTCCTATAGAAGAGGAATTCCCTTACTTATTTGGGAACCATTATCAAAAATCATGCCACGGGAGAGCCAAACTGTTTAGCAATTTTCCCACTGTGGGGAATAGCAAATGAAATTAATCGATATTTTAAAACTGTGCAGTGCTGTGCAGTGCCCTCGAAAGAGACTATGCTTAACTCATTTCTTTAAATGAAATATTAAATCACCTTCGTGTAGTAACGACAACTTCGTTGCAAAAATTGTATTTTCTACAAATCTTTGTCTCTGGCCATCCTAAAGTTATGCAACATCTGATTAAGTTCCTTACAATTATTATACTTACCTCCTACCGCTGGTTATCCACGTCTTTTCGTTGAGATGCACTTGAACATTTTATTTAATACCAACAATAACAATATGATAAGTTGTAATAGAAGTTAGTTGGAAGTTGCCTTTAGCTCGTGCAATTGATATCACTTGTATTTGCTTGGCTTGCCGGGAAGTGTGGCCGGTTGCTTGACTTGCTTCTGCAGCTTTTTGTATAGGGGGAGTTCATGGTTGCTACAGGCAACGCTAGTGTTTAAAGTTGCTGCTGTAGCAATTGTTGTAACCTGCTTATCAGGGACGCATGACATCATCTGGAAATAGAAATAGCTAAATAAATGCAAACAATGTACATGTACATAATGGGCATGTTTTATATATGCCTTTAGTTTGCTGTAGATTTTAAAAAGTTTCCTTATTCGATTCATCTATTTGTGGATTATCTTATGCAGATACCGAAGTTATAGAAAGGTTCGTTATTCGTACTACAACAACAAGAATTACGAGTTCACTGTTAATATAATAGTTTTGATAGCATATAATATAATTATATATAATTAGAATATTTATAGCATATTTTTTGGCGAAGGCGTGGGGAGGCATTGTAAACCAGGAACATAAACCAAATTGACAAATTGATGGCAAAATTGGAGGGAAAATATTAAAGTGCAGGAAACAAGGCAATAGGTGATGATGGTCAGAAGACTATAAATTTTAGAGAGTAACATTTCAGAGTTCTAGCAGTGTGGTGCAAAGTACTTTGCTATAAAATTTAGTACAAGTAATTATAATTGTGAAGTAAACGATCCTGAAAATAAAATAGAATCGAAAATCGAACGCTGGCCAGAAACCCAAGAAAATCTACAACTTCTGAATCCATAATGAAGAAAATTCTAGCAGCTTTCGGTAAATCAGATACTACAGCCTCTGAACAGAACGGAACCGAAAATATTGTGCAACTATAGCATTGGCTACTCATCAGGCTGGTGCCATCTACAACATACGATAGATATCATCGAAAGAAAATTGAGTATTTGACATTAAAACCGGAAGGTATAGGTAGGATTTAAAAGGAGAACAACTATCGGTCGTTTCACCCAGCGTCGATAACGTTACCGGTTGAACGCTAAAAGAAAATTATAGAGGGCGTTACCGTTGCCGGAACCACTAATCCGATTCATAGACGGGATTCCAAACAAAAAAACCCAAAAACTGAAAACTAAATGCACCGCATTAAAAAAAGGTTAGATATCTATATAAAAACCAGAAACAGAAGCGAAGAACATTCATGTAGGAAGAGAATATTAAAAAAAAATAGCTTAAGCTAAGTTTACGTTTACTGGGTTTGTATTGTAGTGTCCAGTTTGTGTTATATGTTTTCTAATGATTTATTTTTTTTTAGGGAAATTGACCCAAAGAATATCGTCTAAAGGAGCCTTTTTAGGTGCTTAGCACAGATTTTGAACGCAGGTAGCGGCGTAAGCAGTCAATTACGACTTTGTAGGGCCTTTGTATTGAAGAGAGCAGATTTCACTTTATAGTCAATACAAAGGCCCTACAAAGTCGTAATTGACTGCTTACGCAGGATAAGGATAAGGAATAAAATCAAGCTCATAAGATTAAGAAAGAACATGTAATATGAATAAAAAAATTGATATGTTGGCTTAAATTTGTGGTTAAAGGGGAAGGCTGAATAGATATGGTAAGTTTGGTAGCGTGTGCGCCTTAAAGGCTGCAGATTAAAACAATAAAGGAAAGCTGCGGTCATGGTAGGGTGGACTATATGTGTGGGAATTCACCTGTTCCACCTCTTTAGTGCGTGGTTTAATAAGTATTAGCGTTTGATGTTAAAAAAAATGTAATTGATGCTTGTCTTGGGCTAAAGTGTCGGATTGGAATCCGTACCTGGGAGTCTGCAGAGTTACCAGATGGACATTTCAGTGCCATAAGGGCATGTAACATAATGCGTTATCGTGCTGCAAAATCCGAGAGCTTTCTTTTCTTTTTCGACAAACTTGCTCTCTCAAATACCATATATTACCCAGGTGATATTCCTTTATTCACCGTCTAAGTACGAGGCGGAAGTATCGCATTCAGCCCACAGCAATAATCAAAGAGAACACTCAAAATTATTTTGAATTTTGTAATGTTTTCTTTATCGTTTTCGTCTCGGTTGGGAGGTACTATTCCGAAATTGTTTAATTAGTTTGCATGACAAACTCTTAAACACAAGTCTTACCACCAATTGCAATGCATTTTGTGAATGTGAAATCGGAAATGACCCGTTCCAACTGAGTTTTTGGAGAAAATTCAAGTATTTCAAAACTAGCCGAAACAGTCATGTAGAATTGTACGATTTGATTCGTAAGACCTGCAATTTCTTCTAAACTTGAACGATAATTTTCATTCACAATTTTCTTCAATTTATCAATGAGTTCCACATTTCCACGTATCTCTGTCTGGTATAAGTATATGGCACTTCTTATCGAACAGTGGTTCAGTCAGAGCGTAGTCTATGATGCCTGTTATATTAGGCACCTTGTTAAGGATCACCCTGAGACCATAACCACTGTTTGACCACTGTGACAGCTGTCTTAGTCTTATTGCCGCAGCTTCGGCGGTCAGCATACTAATTATGTCCAGGGGTAGTATATGCAAAATTACATTTAGTGCAAGGAATTTGGTGGTGCGGAGCGCACCAGTGATGTACAGACTATCCATCATTTGGACCTTGTCCAGTATCCTACAGTATGTGAACTTCTCTAGAGCCTTAATACTATACATTCGTTATTACAATATTATCTTATTACAATATTATCGTTCTTACTACTGCAGTATACAACTAGTGAACAATGCGAGTGTTTTATCCCCATTCCTTCCTCTCCTATTGCCGTCTTGCATGCTTATAGCGCTACTGTGGCCTTTTCCGTCCTGTCAAGAATGTTAAGTTTGAAATTAAGCATCTTGTCCAATAATACATCAAGGTATTTTGCACAGTTCGCGAAAGGAATTTCAGTACTACACAGGGAGATAGAATCCACAGGCGGAATCTTGTACCTCCCGGTGAACAGAACTACTTTGGTCTTGCTTGGATTTACTTCGAGACCGTTTTCCCCCGTCCACTTCGTTACAGTGAGAAGGGCTCTTTGAAGGATGTCTCTGAGTGTTCCCAAAAGCTTCCCCCTAACTGCTATTGGCACATCGTCTGCGTATGCGACAACCTTGACACCAGCCTCCTCTAAAGAGAACTGGATACTGTTCAGAGCGAGGTTCCACACAGTGTTAATTTGCATTTTCTTAATTTCAGTTTGTTTTTGTTCTCTAACTGACAAATAAAACATGCCCAATATTGTGACTGTCTATTTGGATATTAGTTTTATTATTAATAACCTCAATGTAAATACTTTCGAGATGAGCTAACGAAACAAAACATTAAATATGCTGAGCATTTGTGTGGCATCTGTTAAGAGATTTTGAAAATAATGATTTTGAAAGACTCAGGATGAGGCGAATAATAATTTCTTAATTAATTTCAAACGAACTTCATGTAAGCACCAAGGAATATATTAAATTTTAATTGTATGATACGCTTTATTGCTATTATTATTAATACACAATTGTTAGATTGTTTTAGGTGCAAAACCCTATTTAGACCAAAATATTGTATTGAATTAGTTGAAGAATAAATTAGTTTTTTGTGTCTTTGTTCTCCTTCAAATAGACCGTTTAATGATAAACCATTAAAAGATCTCATCGTTGGTTAAACTAGGAGACTTTTGGTAAAGGTTCTTCCTGGACCCTGAAAAGGGAAGAGAGAAACCAATTTTGTTTCAGATTAAAAACTTGAATTCTATGCTCAAACCTATTTTGGGGCAGGCTATGTTGACGCTCATGTTAAGTAACCGATTATTGTATTTAATTTTGAGAACAGATTCCTAAAAACCTTTAAGGAAGATGATATTCATTAAAACCGAGAACCGATCTAAGAAGAACCGAAAACCTTTGGTGTAATGCTTGTCATTATAACCTGGTTATTCTTAACCGATGTTTAAAGAGTAAACTATAATGTATTGTGCTTCTACCGAAAAATTTGTAGCAGCATATATGCAAACTTCAAAACTGACACTTCCGGTTTTTGAAAACAGTTCCAAAGATACTGAATATCGACTCAAGACATTCAATATAAGGATTTTGAATTGGTTTATGCATACACCAACTTTTCCTACCCAAAATCGCCTAATTTTGTTCTTCTTTAAAAAAAAATGCTCTTTATCTTGGATGTAGAAAATAATAACTCATTTCTCCAAAACTGTCCAGTCAACTGCTGAGATTGAGACAGCTCTGTTATTGGTGTTTCCTTAACCTTTTATCGTTTTACTGGGTTACATCTTTTCGATTTTAAAAGTAAAGTAAAGCTATGATTTCGATGAAACTTTTATTTCATTATAATGTTTGAGCCTTTCTATTATGTACGAAATACAATGCCATTTAAATGAACGCCTCTGATTTAGTTGCAGCTGTGGTTACTTTTGAGGTAGTTTTTGAACACTTTTTCGCACATTTCGGGCGGTATCTCGGTGATAACTTGACAAATATCGGGTTTCAAACGCTCCCATGTTTGGGGTTTATCCACGTAAACACGGTCTTTGACGTAGCCCCATAAAAATAAGTCCAACGGCGTCAAATCGCATGATTTTGATGGCCAATTGACGTCGCCAAAACGTGAAATTAAACTTTCTGCAAACTTCTCATACAATAAAACCAAAATCGGTCGTGTTGTGTGGCTCATGGCACCATTTTGTTGAAACAATATGACGTCCAGTTCAGAATCTTCAATTGCAGGCCAAAAAAAATCGGTTATCATACGGCCATAGCATTCTGAATTGCCGGTAACGGTTCCGCCAGCGTCGTTTTCGCACCAAACAGTCACTTTTTCCGTATACAATGGCTTTTGCACAATCACTTCTGAGTTCTAGGATCCCCATACGCGACAAATTTTTCTTGTTGACGTAACCATCGGGAGAGAAATGGGCTTCATCGCTGAAGAACATTTTGTGCCATTGAAAGCCAACGTTTCGTCACCACTTTTGCAGTTTTATGCGTTCTTCGGTTATGAAGCGACCCCTATCCTTAAATATCAAACTCTTCACTAAATAAATAACACTTCAGATGACAAGTATTTAACAGCTGGCAGCCTTGCCAGAGGGACGGATGTGAAACCACTAGATCGATAACCATGTATAATGACTTTAAACAGGGATAACACGTCAGTTTTCGTGAATATCGTTTAAAATACTAAATATCTTGAACTTTGATTTAAACGCAACACATTTGACTGGCTGGGCGGTGTCACTGTTTTGACTACTCCTTCATTTCAAGTGTCCAGTATTAATCAGCCACATGAAATGCCCAGGAATGGCTCGGCGGCGAGAGACAGTTGAATTAAATTAGAATGTCAAAAGCAGCTAAATTAAATAGGAACAACTCTAATAGGAAGAACAAAATAAATTTACCATAGTGTGTGTACGACCACGATGAAATTCATTCAACCTATTTTATTTGTGTGAAAGTGTATTGTACACACATTCTTCTAAAAATTTACCGAGAATTGATCAATAAAACACAAAACTGTTATCGTTCATTGAAATTCGTTTTAATGCCTTCGATATTGTGCCTTTCAGAAATAGCTCATTTATGCCAAAAAATAATTTCATCAACAAAATATTTTTTGAATGAATTTTTCCCAAACGTCTTCGTGAATTCTGTTTTACGTGTTCTGTCGACTGACAAAAGGATTCCTCGAAACGCCAATTTGAGTTTTGGAAAGAGAAAAAATTAGCTGAATACGGTGGTTGTTGGACGATATTAGTTATGTTTCTGATCAGAAATTTGTTCGCAATGATAGAATCATGTTATGGTATATTCTCATGGCGCAAAATTTATGAGTTTTTGTTACAACTCTGCCATTTTCCCGCGAATTTTCTCTTTTAGACGCCCACAAAACGCCCAGATAATGTTCTTTATTTGTCATTTGACCTTCTGACAAGAATTCTGAGTGCATAACATTGCGGTAATCAGAAAGTAACGTTCAACATTACCTTAATTTTATTCGGAGTTAGTTTTACGAAATTAGATTTACCACTTGAATAAAAGAAAGGAAACCTTAAAAAGTTCACAGTTAACGGCTGTCAGTCACCGTTTCCTTTACTTTATCGACATTAGCGTCTGGTGGCCGACCAGAGTGAGGCAAATCTTCTACAGTGCTTTTTAATGCACTGTACCACTCATTTGTATTTGTTTTTATTAAAACCGATTTAAAGTAAGCCTTTTGTAACATTTTCAATGCAAAATCTATAATTCACAATTTAAGACCAAATTTATGTTCGATATTTTCATCGATATTTCATCCACGACAAAAGAAAATTGTGACAGTCCCTTTAAGCGGTCTTTTTAAATGATCAATTCCTGGTAGCCTTTTCATACTATGCAATATATTCAAAGCTTATTGCTATTGATTTCATAAAGTACGAGTATGTAAAAAAGATATTCATTATTTTTGAAATAGATGGCTTTAGTAATACGAATCTCGCGTTGTATAAGGGTGATCAGCTTACGCTAGGTGGCGTTAGAAAGATAAGATTTTATACTAAGAAAACTGCTGCTAATGCTAGTTGCTTGTTTCAGTATTATTTGACCGAATCAAAGATGGGCGCCAGCAAAGCGAAAATACGCCAGTTTTTTTCATAGTTTCTGTTCGATTAAGCCGGGTGGCCGAAAATATATCTTGATGCTGCAATAGCCAATAATGGGCAACTTTGGCTCTGCCGATTCCGCTCCGTTAATTTTGATATCTAAGATGCACCACGCTTTGGACGGTCAAATGTCGAAAATGTCGGTAAAATAATGGGAATCTTCGAGCCCAATCGTCATGTAAGCACTATTTCGATTGCACAGATGATTACACAAAAAAAAAAACAAAAAAAAAAAAAAAAAAAAAAAAAAACAAAAAAAAAACCAATTTAAAACCATTTGAATAAGGATGGATAGAAAAAGCACCTCGATATATGAATGCTAAACGCACCGAATTATCATATACAAATCGCTGTTGAATCGCAAAAATGTCGACCCTTTTCTGAAGCAAAAGGCAACTGGTAATGAAAAGTGAATTGCTTACGACAACATCAGATGAAAATAGTTGGGGTTGCATAGCGGTAAATCAACTCAAACGGTAGCCAAGCCACGACTAAATATGGTGGTGTTGCTGTATGTTTGATGGGACCGCTAGAGCATTATCTATTATGAACTGATCTGCTTATGACACACTTTTAACCCGGATCTGTACTGTCATTAAGTGGACCTTCTGAGGGAAAGAATTGCCCAGAAGCGTTTAGCTTTTGCCAATAAGGGAGATATTGTGTTATATTAGGACAATGCCAGGCCATATATATCGATAATGCCGTACACATCTTGAGAGTGGTTGGAACAGTCTTATGTATTAACTTTATAATACGGATCTGGTGATTACCACCTGTCTATAGCGAATGATTTTACTGATGAAAATGTCGTCGCAAAAGAAGTTTGTAAAATTTACTGCTCGATTTGTTTGCCGATAGAGCCTAGGATTTCTTTGAGGGCGCCATACATAATAGAAAAGCTGCAAAATGTCGACAAGTTTTCGAACAGAATTACCTTCTAAAAATTACCCTCAAAATGTCGACAAGTTTTCGAACAAAACAGTGCATATTTGATTTTAATCGCATCATTCTAACTATTCTAAATAAAGCCTTCAATGTCATGCAAAAATAATGGATTTCTTTTTACTACCCCTTACAGGCAAATGTCTTATTCCCGAATGAGGCTTTTTTCCCAATAATATATCGATTTTCTTTAATGCCTGCAAAATCGAAAATATGTAACGAATTCCTATTAAAATGCGACTGTCAACTGATTAAGTATTCTATTATATTTACAATTATGATAGAACTCTTCGAGAGTTTTGCAAGTTTTTGACTTGCGCTTGAAGAACCCTGCTGAGGGAGTAAAAGTTGTTGGCAATTTGTAAAAAATTTTTGACGCAGTAACCTGATTTTCTCGTTTAGGTAACACAGATTTCTCGAGGGCGATTTAAACATAACATATTCGGGTCAAATTTGTTTTACATGCATTCTGTGTTCATAAAAGAATGTTCTTAAAGTTAACTGTGAGACTTATTTAACAGAGACAGACTTATCTAAGTTTCATTCTCAAACCACAAATTTGCAAATTTTCAAGCTAACCTTCATGTGAGTTTAAAAAAATAAAATTATTTACATTTCAAAATGCTATTCCATTATTGCACATTAGATTTATTTGAAATTATCCAAATATCTATTTGCTAAAATATTAGTTTACCTTCAAACGTAATTATTCATTTCCGCCCATAATCGACCACAAAGCAACAGGGCGAAACAATAATTTCCAAAATATATTAGCCGCCACCACCAATCTATGGTGGTAATCAATATGGAACTGGTACATTTATGACCGGCGGTGGCCACAATATGAACATGATTTGATCCAAATCTACCTGTATTACTGGTTGCTAAGCGAAAAATATTGTGTCCATTCAATCTTTGGCAATTAATTAAAATGTTCCGAAAAAAAAAAAACTGAAACAGAAACTGTAACAACATTTTGCGATACGGTCTCACTTGCGGACACAGGAGGTGCGATTCTACCAAATAGTTTTTCATTAGAGAGACATGGCCTAAAGGTTTACATTGACATTTTTATTATAATGGAAATCATGCGAGAGTTGATCAATAGATAAAATGTTTATGTACGAGCACAAGTAGAGATATTTGCATTTGAAATGTTTAAACTTGTTGTTAATGATTGTGCAAAACAAGGCTTTAAGATTGCATTCTATCGATGGTTATGCGGTTTTTGCCATGGCCTACACAACAAATCGGGTCAGATTTTGGTGAATGTGTGAGCATACGAAATGGGTGTAATTTAGAAATGATGGGTTCTTAAAAAATAAAAGAAACAATAGAGAAATTTCTTTCAGATCAATGGTTTTGTTAACATTTTTATCTTTGGGCTTTCGACTATCTTTTGTAATATCTGCATTAATGTAATGATCTGAATTATTTAGTATTCAATACTCGTTCAGTTTCAGTTAATGGAAAGCGTTTAAGGCAGCAGTAGTTATGCTAAACATATTATTAGTTGTATATTTATAACTTTGTATCGCGTAGGCGTCTAAACTAATAGATCGGTTAACCTAAAATTGTCACTGTATATTTGAGTCGCCCAGCAAGGAATCATAGCCCATATTTGACTATATATAGTCATCAGATATAGTCGTTCAGAATTGTTATTTGTGTGGACAGTGCAACACTTCATTGTTTACTACAATCTAATATGGGCTATGATTCCTATATATAGTCATCAGATATAGTCGTTCAGAACATACACATCAAATATATGACTATATTTGATGTGTATGTTACTGACATACGAGGTGTGTTAAAAAAACAGGGGAATTCTCAAATTTCGCGGGCTACGTACATTCGACTTTCGATATTATTTTTTTTTTTTTTGTGTTGGTACACTCGTCTCGAAGATATGTTGACGGTTTATTAGTCTTTGATGAAATGGCAGAGCATACTCTACACTTTTCACTTTGACAGATGACGTTTGGACGCCGTTACCAACCAGTGCTGCCAACCTGAAAAACTTAAATCTTAAAAAATCACCCTATAAATTAAAAGTGAAATTGAATTGGAGTGCACTGTGTTTGTGCTGGTGGATAACTTTGAAAATGTAAGTATCATTATTATTCTGGAAATCTGAATTCTTATGTTTTTCTGAATAGCTAGTTTGGGGGATGACATTCACGAAGTGGAGAATTAACAGGTAATTGTTGGAACCATAATGGTCATGTCCTCTGCATCATCGAGCTCGTCCGAGAGTTAAGATGGCAGTGAAGATGACACTGTTGTAGTTTAAGATGCTAACGATTGGCCAATGGAGCCACCAATCGCTTTCAAACCGTCAATGGACCAAAAATGATTCCGATATGCAACCTCAACATTCATAGTTGTGCTGCTGGTGCTTGCCATACATAAATGTGGAATGGCCTGCTGTCTCTTAGGTAGTAGGTAGTGATCAAGAATGATAGAATACAAGATTACGCATTGCGCAGGTCCGTTATGTTTGGTTGAATTCTCCCACTCTGTCTATGACGTAACATCTCTAGAAATTTGTTTTGCATTCAATTGTAAGCCTTCGATAAGTGAAGAAAGTGAATTGGAATTTGTGATCAGTGTTTAAAAATAAGTGTGAAAAGTTTAGTTATTTAAAGAAATATAAAAAATACAACGTAGAATTTGTAATTTTGGTTTGAAAGTATGAAACAAAATTTAAATATCACATATTTCTTGCACTAAGGCATAGATAGGTATTTATTGATTATGTTACGGATCATAAAAAACATGTCAACATGTGATCGTTTATTATGTTATTTGTTGTGTAAACAGAAGATAAAAGTACAAATATATATATATGTAAAAAGGCCTTAACTTAAACAATAAGTGATTTTTAAATTAAATAAAAATGCAAAAAAGAAAGAACGTAAGTATTAAAAAAAATAATTTATTTAAAGAAACATAAATTATGAAGTGTTCTGTAGCGAATTGCAATAGCACTTCCGAGGACAAATCGTCCGACATAAGCTTTTTTATATTTCCGACTAACGCAGTGTTAAAAAACAATTTAAACCAAATAAAAGATATATTTGTATGCTGCATTTCAAACCTGAGGACATCGAAAATGGTTTACAGTATGACATGGGTGTGTATGTAAATCGAGGAAGAGTTTCATTTCATTTCATTCACTATTTTACTTGAAGGTTATGCCGAACGTCGTTTGTTAAAAAAAAGGAGTAGTTCCAACGATCAACACTGATTCGCTTGAAAACGTTGAACTCAGTGTCCAGCAGGCTTTTAGAATTGAAAAAGGGAGAATAAAAAGGTTGTCAATTCAGTGTTGAAGGAGTCCTACGCTGAAGATGCTGCACAACAACGGCAGGTTGAAGTTAACGTAACTGAAGATAGAAATCTGGAATGCTTGGAAATATCTTTTTCTGAAAATGTTGAATGTAATAGGAACACAGGAGATGAATATTTAAACAATATTAAGATCGAGCTGTAAGTTTTTATTTAATTTGCAAACCATGTACGCACCGAAAACTTTACTTATTTGTAGTGAAACGCTTCGAAAAGAAAATAATGAAAGCAAGTTAAAAAACATGCTGGTGATTTGAAGGCTCAAGAAGAGAAAATTGAATCAGAAATCAGAAAATTAAAGAGCCTTATTGAATTGTCGAAAAATAGAAAAAGAAAGTGGAATAAAACACTAAACTAAAAACTTCATTTGTACTGGGTTTTAAGAGGGGGTACTGGGTGTTATACGCCGAACTGTTGGCATATACTGCCTTTTCATCACTTTCTTCAATATATAATAATATTTTAATTTTTTATAATTAGTAAGCATTACTTCTGTCTATCAACTATCTCCAGGAAGAAATGTCTGCAAAAAACAATAAATGACCCGACATTTTACTCTAACAAAATCATAAAACTTTAAATTGATTAAAATTATTACTTTTTAAAAACGGTCCAATACAATTTTTTCTTAACCTTTTTTAATTTTTACACACATTTGATTACAATTTCTTCTGAATTTATTGTTTAATGTGAATCACCATACATATTTCACAATTTACTTAAGTATGCCGGAGATGTGACGTAGGTGCGCAGAGAGAGAACACTTTGTCAACACTATCGGCGTAATCTTTTTATTCTTTCATTCATGGGTAGTGATCTTTTACAAACGGCAATAACGCCAATAACACAAAAACAAAATTTACCAACTGATATTTGCAAAAAAATTAACAATTTGTATTTAGGTTATTTGACGTTATCTTTCTTCTTTAAGTTCTTTATATACTTTACCGTAGGAGAACTTGGTTGTATTGTTATTTACCATACTTTTCTACTACTATTTTATACAACTTATCCCCGTTTAGCCGGACAGCATTTGTATAGTGAAACGGGTATAAAAAAAAGCAACCAAAGTTCGCTCTGCTCTTTTTGTTTGTTTTGCGTTTTCGTAACTTATTAGGGTACCTATATGCTTGTATAAAATTAGACTCATCTGTAGTAACATGATATTCAAGTTGTTAAATTAAACACTTTATCACTAGCCGGATATCACATAGCATAAGCTTTGTATAACTGGCGTAGATCGGAACCAAGGAGCTGCTTGGAAAATTCTGTTATGACACCATCTCTTCTTATTTCGAAGAAAATAGTAGTGAGCACAAATTAGTAATGCTTAAAATGAATCCAAACTGTACAGCCCATATTTTGGTGAATCTCAGTGCTGTTATTAAAACTAAAACTTCATACAATACACGGGTTTGATGTATTCACAATTGCCACAGAACACTAATAACGCTATAAATACACTTTTACCATTTTTCATCTCTCCTTTGGCCCAACACCCTTTCAATGGCCATTTAATACAATAATGTTGCCATTGGTAACTATCTATGTTGGTTTGGTTTCTAAAAATTATTGCCAAATATATCGACATATTCATATTTATCTCTCAATGGTCAACAATTCGATTCAAAATCAAATATCATGTTATGGAATTTTTTTGGTCAATTGAAAATTACTTCATTTGCATATGAATGCTTTCATGGTCGACAAAGGACACAAAACTTTGGTCTGGCCTCAAATAAAGGATTAAGTGTGAATAAATCTGCTTAGAGAATTACAATGATGCTAATTGGGATAGCAGGGCAAATAATATAACATGGGCGGAGAGAAGAGAAGGAAGTTGTTATTGATAAATCGGTAAAGACTTTAAAATTGAATGTTTGGTCTGTGCCGGCTGGTTTAGTGGGGCAAGCCAATAGTTCTCTAATATATCCAATATGTGGCGATCATGATCTGATGTCATAGGGAAGTTTATCATGTGGTGTCATTTCTGCAGAAAAATGGAAAATCTTTTTATTATTTACTAAGATTATAAATGATTACTTACAATGTGAAAAGTTCAACTCCAAAAGAAACCAAGACCGCATTGTTTAATTACTATATAATCTGATGTCGCAGGGGAGTTTATCACGTGGTTTCATTTCTGCAGAAAAATTTAAAATATTTTTATTATTTACTGAGATTATAAATGGCTGGTTACACTGTGAAAAGTTGAACTCCGAAGAAAACCAAGACCGAATTGGTTATTTACTATATATGAGGCGCCTCCTGCGGAATGCTCTATTAAGGCTGCTACGTTAGATACCATCGAAAAGTCCACGTACGGACTTGTTGATTCCAAACACGTTCCCCATGTCACAGTGAATTACTTAAGTACCCTTTGCCATAGAGATGGGACACGGGAAAGAAAAGTGTATTGTCTGTCTGGCTATGCGGCTAAACGGAACATGAGAATTCAAGTAAACCATTACCGATTTTGGGGAACCGATTAAACTGAAATAACTTCATTTCAATCCAGTGATAGTAAAGGGCTGTCTACTTTTCGTTTTCAAAAGTAAAGTTAAATAAAATACACATAAAGCTATGATTTCGATGAAACTTTTATTTCATTATTATCCTTGCCATTATGTGCGAAATACAATACCATTTAAATGACCGACTCTCAATTGGTTGCATGTTGAAGTAGTTTTCGACAAAATACGGCCCAATGACACCTCCAGACCATAATGCTCATCAAACAGTCACCTTTTCGGATACAATGGCACAATAACTTACGGGTACTTCGAGCCCCATGTGCGAAAATTTTGTTTGTTGACATAACCATCGAATGAGAAATGATCCTCATCGCTAAACACTGAAAGCTTACGTTTGAATCACCATTTTTGTCGTAAGTTTTAAATATTTTTAAGCATTTTTCGATTGTTAAACGATCCACATTCGTAAATGGCAAATCATAAATAAATAACACTTCAGATGACAGATATTCAACAGCTGACAGCCTTGCCAGAGCGACGGTTTCCAAACCACTAAATGCATAATCCTGTATATGGAAAGAGAATACAAAAACAATTTCATATTAATTTCATGATGAGATATGTAAGAGAGTCCCAGTTTCAGACATCTTACTTCCATTGGACCTTTAAGAAACTTTTACCAGACTTATGGATGACACAGCTTTGCAAGGTGTCCGTCTGTATGACAACGTAATCATCTCTCAGCGAAATATACGTGGCTTTATTTTGACTCGAACCCACGACCATACTAACGGCAGTCGTGACTACTAATCATCGTGACGCGGTCGGTCACAGGCAATCGATTAAATGTGGACAATACCGCCAGCCAACTTCACAAATTTTCAGATATGGTGAAAATCTTCACAGCTTTTCAAATTTTAATTTAGTGTATTGCATTAACTCAATATTTGGTTAGTTTTTTTTATTTGGAACTTATTTAATATCGCCTCGCATCGCTCTGTTTAGAATTTATAATTTGGAATTACAATTATCCATATAGATGATGCTCCTATATGTCACATCAAAATTATTTCAGATTTCTGTGCATCTTCTTTAAAACGTGCAAAAAATATATACACAAAATATTATACAGGCAACTCATATGGTGTAGCTTTGTGAGTTTGGTCATGTGAATGTTGATGATGATCTGTATACCGGTCATAGATTGCACCATTTATACGACTTCGACAATGTCCTTAGCGGTGATGAATATATATTTCTTAGCAAGCATTTTTTTCTACAAGATTCCCTCTCCAGGTCCACCCGATTGTGTCATTATCCGGGATTCTTCACTATATAGGTATATCGAGAAGGCTACAATAACATCTCACAATTTTCGGCCAATGATGCTTAAGTCATCAGCATATGAAAACAACAAATGGTCTTTATTGAAAATTTTGCTGGTACAACAAACAAGGTCTTGTCCTCGTCTACCTTCTCCAGCACATCAGCTTACTTCTTAATATTAGAGAATGCTACAGTAACATCTCACAATTTTCAGCCAATGATGTTTCTTAAGTCATCAGCGTATGAAAACAACAAATGGTATTTACTGAAAATTTTGCTGGTGCAAATAACAAGGTCTTATCCTCGTCTACCTTCCCCAGCACATCAGCTTACTTCTTAATATCAGAGAAGGCTACAGTAACATCTCACAATTTTCGGACAATGATGCTTCTTAAGTCATCAGCGTATGAAAACAACAAATAGTATTTAATTTTGCTGGTACAACTAACAAGACACATCAGCTCACTTCTTAATATTTGAGAAGACTACAGTAACATCATCTCGTAGTTGTCGGTCAGTGATGTATGTATCACCAGCATGTGGATGTTACTATTTCGAAAATTGTACTGGCGATGATATACTATAAGGCAATTTTCCTTATAGTCATCTTCCTTAAAAACTTATAAACTTCGCAGGCATAACAAACTCAGCCATAACCTCATACAAATTTGCAGCACTTTGCTGCAAGGCAGGCATTATTTTAGTTAACAAAGACGTTGTATATGTATATCTCTTCTTCTTGAATCTTCTCCTGGATTTTTAGTATTGTGGATATCTGGTCAGTTGTGAATTTTTCAGGCTCTAAGTCGCAGTAATACAATTCTGTATGGTAGAATAGTCTGTACTCCCACATATGTCACCTTCTACAAAATCTTTTAAGCAATGAATAAAAAATTGATATCACACTTGGATACAAGGGCAGTTCTAAAACTAACCAACCTAACAAAGAAAACATAAAAAACTTTGGGAAAAATTGTCCATATTTTTCAAATTAATCTCCATTTAGCTCGATACGGTTTTTCCAGTAATATTCAGTAGCTTCTATACCCTGTTTATAATAAGAACTGTCAAACTCCTTAGAAAGTCATCAACTGCAAACTTCACCTCTTCACTGTTTGCAGATCTTTTACCACCGAGCGATTTTGTCAAGTTTGGAAATAGAAAATAATTCCAGGAAGCTACAACTGGCGAACAATCTAATCGCAGTTCAATTCATGAATTTTGGCCATCGCAATAGTGAATGTGTGAACTGCAGCACTATCTAGATGAAACAAAACATTTTTCGCCAAATGCGGCCTAATTTCCAAAATTTCATCACCTAAACGCTGCAATCAATTGCCGTAATATACGCCATTGATGGTTTTTCCTTTCTGAAGATAATCAATTAAAATAATCCCATGCGCATCTCCAAAAAACTGACGCCATGACCTTGCCTGCAGATGGAACCTTCTTCACTTCCCTTATACACGATTCTCCTATTCTAGTCCTCTGCTTTGGCTGTTTCTTTGCCTTGGGCGTGAAGTGGTGGACCCATGTCTCATCCATGGTTATAAATGGTCGCAAAAATTTACCTTTATTGAGTGAAACATCACCAAACACTCTACATAGTCAGCTTCACAACGCCGTTTTTGCTCTATTGAAAGCAAGCGCGGCACCCATTTTGCGTATAGCTTTCTCATCTTCTAATCTTCGATCAATATAAGATGTATAGCACTTTTTGAAATACCTGTCATTTCAGCTAGCTCCCGCACCTTCAGTCGACTATCATCGAATACCATTTTGTGGATCTTCTTAACCGTGTCTGATGTGGAGGGACACCACTATTGGTCTACCAATACTGTGTTTGTCTTGGCCGCTTGTACGGCCTCGTTTAAACTCTGCTACTCAATATTTTACGGTCGTAAACGAAGGAACAGACTCAACTAAAATAGAATCTAGTTCGACATTAATATTAATTGGACAGAGACTTTTCAAATGGAAATATTGAATTACATCGGTTGCCAATTTTTTTTATGTTTAAAAATTCACTGGTACCGTTTATTTTGATAGCTTAAATATAAATAATAAACAAAGCGGCGCCTTGAAACTCAAAACATATGGTTTATAAGGTTGCCATCTTTCACAAAAATAATTTTTTTTAGACTAAGGCCATCATGTATACGTCATGTCAGCTAGTTTTGGAAACACCCGTACATACACTTAGATCACCTACTTTGAGTATAAGATATAGTGATTGCCTTAAGACGGAAAAATAGTTTGTGAAATATGTGAACTCGTCTTATTTAACGATGATCTATATGAGTTGGAAACGACAAAAATGGAACGACAAAAAGCATCACTTTATTTATTGTAATACTACTTTCTTTCCAGTCGAAAAGGAGATACTTTATAGACTACGGATTTGTCCGACTGTGATATCAAAACAGACTGATACCCCCACTGAAAAATGTTGCTAACGATCGGAAAGTTTTTAGAGGAGATGTACATACATCTTATAAAACAAAAACCAAACCAAAATGAACCCAATATGATAGATTCTTGCGAATATTTTGTTTCGCTTAAGTCATTCCCCAATATTCGGCAAGGTACAATAAGGTGTAAGAACTGGTACTTGTTCATCGATAAATATTTGCAGACAATTTTCCTCTCCCAGTTTTCTCGCTGACAAAGTTATCTCTGTCATCATTAAGCACAAGATGACACCTTCTTCAAGAAATCAGATAACTTTGCTTTGTCCACATTTCTGTTCAAACCAATTTTTATCCCATTCTATCCTAATATTTATGAAGACCACACTGACATAGAACGAAAGTCTGAGTGAACAGGTTAATGAATAGGAGAACGAGTAAAGCTAAGGAAACCTAGCAAGTACTGACTGCTTATTAGGATTGGGAAAACAAAACCAAGATAGGTCACGAGACTTTTTCCTGTGTTCCCCTGACTCCTTTGCAGTATTACAGAGTATATTTCAAGGATCCATCCTATTATTCGAAAAATTATTTGCAAAAATTCATTGCTTACTTGAGTGGGGAACAACTGCCCGCAAAATCAAGGCATACAAAACTGTGTCTAGTTAGCCAAAAATGAACCCCATCAGATCAAAAAACTTGGTTGAGGAGAGCGATCCCAAGTCCTCATCGAAACTCTCTACCACAAAGTCATACCTCCTTCGTTTTAATATAGGGCTTTTAGACAAAGTATATTCAACGGTCGTGACCTCTTTCTCACCCAAACATATAGGAGAGTACTCTGTTCGTTGGACTGTAAGAAATCCGCTCTAGAATCTAATGACACTCCTTCAAAAAACCAAAGAGATACAAAGGTTTCCCTGCATTGTCGCACCACAGATGAGTCGATTACATTCTCATTTATGCATGGTTAGACAATGAACAACTTCAAGTCCATACACAATAATTACATCTCTTTTTCTGAACTGTATTGCCAACACACTCTCTTAACAAGCCACGGGATTAAGTATAACTTTATGAGAAAATTATACTTTAAGTAAAATTCAAAAAGAAGAAATATTTTTCCTGGTGAAAATTTCTACTTGTTTTTTAATACATGTTAATCCTTTTCGTATTCCATAAATAAATGGGCTTAGGATTCCTTTATCGTCCTTTTTTTATGCACAAACCATCCATTGTCTGTTGGCATCCTATGTTTATTTACACTTTTCGTGACCTCCCCATATCCTTTGATTTTTTCTATTGATATCCATATCCATAACTATATCCATATAATATAAAATATGATTATTAGTTTAACAAAATCATGTTGGCATGAATGTGAAAACAGAGATATACTCGTACAAATTCACTAGCGTGCATACAAGCATAAATGTATTCATATGTTTTACAACACAGGCAAAAAGAGAACAGGAAACGTTCATCACTTCCTGTTATTTTGAAGGGGTTCGATGGAGGCAAAAATGACCAGAGCGCACAAATGGTTTTTAACAAAACCATCAATTGGCGTACATGAAAAATAGTCCCTGTCCTTTGCATTAAACTGCACAAAAAACTGAAATATTCACTCTATTTTTATGATCTTCCATTACGGCTTGTTACACGCTTCAATGCGGACGATATTTTTATAGCATCCTCTACTGCTTTAGAGAGGATATTCAGTTTTCTCATTCGTTTGCAAGACTGTCTAAAATACAAAGACGTAAATGTGAAATCTGTTTAAAATAACATAACTCTATCCTGTCAAAGGCAATCAACATATTTCTCTTGATTGCAATGGAATTTGACTATGAGGATATATCTTGAGGAAAATAACTTTAGGTAAAAGATGTGACTATAAACCAAAATTGTATTGTAATCACAAGAATGTATACGTATATGCACATACGAGTGTAAATACAGGGTTATCTATTTATTGGTTTCAAAACCGCCGGTCTGGCAATCCTGTTAGCTGTTAAATACCTGACATCTGAAGTGTTATTTATTTAGAGGAAGGTTTGTTACGAACATGGATTGTTTAACAGCCGAAAAACGCGTAAAAATAGTTAAAAATTACTACAAAACTGATGCTTCAAATGTGGCCACTTTTCGTGCATTACGGGGTGATTATAGTAATCATAATTCAGCTATTGTGCAAAAAATTGGCAAAATTATAAAGAAATTCGAAGAAACTGGAAGTGTTACAGAAGTGGTCAGGCTTGAGCATCATCATTCTGTTAATGAAAATGTGGCGGATAAATCGAATTTCAATTCAGAGCGATAGTCGACTTTTGACTTTCAATTGGCCTTCAATTGAAGATAACGAACTGGACGATATGTGGTCTCTATAAGACGTTGCCATGAGCCACACAACACGATCGTTTTTGGCTTTTCTTGGCTTTTTGGTTTGACTACATCAAAGACGGTGTTTACGCGGATAATCTCCAAACATCGGAGCATTTGAAATGGATCCACTGCTGCAACCAATCCAGAGCCGGTCATTTAAATGACATTGTAAAATGACAACACGACCGATTTTGGCTTTATTGCATGAAAAGTTTCCACATAGCGTAATTTCACCATGATCATGCGATTTGACGCCGTTTGACTACATCAAAGACGGTGTTTTGCGGATAATCTCCAAATGTCGGACCGTTTGAAAAGGCTTCACTGCTGCAACCAATCCAGAGTCGGTCATTGAAATGACATTGTAAAGGGTGTCCCAACAAGAACGAAAGATTAAATGACTGATGCAGTAATTGAATTGTTTCTCTGGATGTATGACATGTGGTGCCGTCTTGTTGAAACCACATGCCCTCCACATTCATTTCTTTAATTCAAGGCACGGAAAAACTGGTTATCATTTCACGATACCGAACTCCATTGACTGTTTGCGCTTGACATGCCTCATTTTCATAAAAAAGGTCCACTAATTCCTCCAGCCCAAAATCCACACCACACGTTGAGGATGCATTTGCTTCTTGTGAATCACACGAGGGTTTTCCTCACCTCAAATGCGACAATTCTCCTTATTGACGATGCCATCAATATGGAAATGGGCCTCGTCACTGAAGATGATTTTATCGGCAAAATCAGCATTTTCATGTTGTCTCTCCAATACCGAATTAACGAACTCCCTTCGCTGTCCAAATTTATCCATTAATCTCTTTACAGTGGACTCTTGATAAATTGATTGCAATTTGCGAACTATAGGCGCAAAACTTTCACCATTTTGGTAAAACAATTTCACAATGAGACTGCGTTATTCATTCGTGTAGCGCTCTATTTTTACTAACCTCATACCTTCTACTAGAATGGCGCCAAATTTAAATCTTGCGTTCTTGTTGGGACACCCTTTATATGCGTTTTATTTAATTTTACTTTTGAAAACGAAAAATGCGAAGCCCCGGTAGATCCAAATAAGCTACAAATAAGCTTATTCTTGTTTCTGAAGAATCATTACTTGGAATTTTCAATTTATTTCTGGTATATTGGGGAGAAAAAATACCGACCGAGTGGCCGCCTCCAGAATTGATGCAATCTTCTCAGCACTTGGGGCTGTTGATTTGCAATTTCTTCTTCTGCGCTTTGTTTCAGAATAACCGAAGTCTGTGACTTGTTCACACAACTGTGAAAATTGAAGCTTCAAACTTTGCAGAAATTTTTCATATTGCATAGAAAGTGTTTTTCTTTTACACAGAAAATTTTCGTGGAAGAAATATTTAATATTTAGAAAAAGCACAAATAACTATTTATTAACTTAGATGGTGACCACAATAGACATTATTATCTCAAGCATTTCAGTTCAATTCCTCAACACATATTTTTGAGAGTGCTTTAAAATCCGGGTCCTTCCAAAAGAGTTTGGATCGCTCTCACTTCTGCGCTGTCCATTGAATGCATTGTTGAAGAATTTCACGCTGAAGAGATTTGATCCATCCATACAATATGACTCAGCCAATGCAATCGTACTTCGATAGGCTTGATAACGTCGTAATCTTTAATTGCTACCAAAAAAGTCGGTTATCATTATGAATTGAAATTGGGATTATCCGCCATACTTTCATGAACAGAAGCGACAGTGCGTACATCACAATGTTGAACAGGCCAGACCACTTCTATGACGCTTCCAATCTCTTCAAATTTCTTTATAATCTTGTCACATTATATCTTTATAATCTCTGGCACATTAAGTCGATTATGACGACCAAAATCACCCCCGAAATGTACGAAAAATACGCACGTTTGAATCCCCACTTTTGTGTGTAAATGGCAAACTTTTCACTAAATAAATAACGCTTCAGATGACAGGTATTTAACAGCTGGCAGCCTTGCCAGACTGACGGTATTGAAACCACTAAATGGATAACCTTTGTATTATGCAAATTCGCTTGAGTCGAACGAATGGGAAGCGGCAGAGTTTCACGCGGCAGAGTTAAGCTTTCACTCAACAGGTTCAACAGTATAACGACGATTCCAAACTTTTGTTTGAGAAGCATTTTCAATACACGTCATTTACTGGACTATTCGATGTGTTAGTCACGAACATCGCGATGACTGCCACTCAAACAATAATAGGGTTTCAAATGCACAACCTTGTGATAGAGCCATTATTTCGCTGCCGGCCACATACTCGTATGCATCGTAGAGTACAATTTAATGTTTTTTTTCATATCTTTCAAAATATTTTTGTACTTCCTATTTAGTATATGCTTTTGCTATCTTTCGATGTAATGAAAATATCGATTTATTTTTATCTCCCTTTGATAAAATTCGGCATAAAGCCTGCGTGTGTTTTTATTCATGCTTCTCTCTGCCGTTACGATGTGGCTATAATGGGGATTTTGGGCTTTTTTTCTTTGTTAGACATATTTCCTATTTACTTGGGCTCATTTTTTGTTGTCATTTGTTGTAGTTTTGTGATAAAAATATGGCAAAAAATGCAAAACAAATTTTATGATTTTTATTGAAATAGTTATTGTTGAAATTCAATAATATTTGCTAAAGGACAAAAGAAGATAAAACGCTTTTCACGGATGGAAGTTGTTGCTGGGAAATTTGTTCATTGAGTTCATTGGATGCCAGTTCATAGTAATAAAATGTATGTTTTCATATCGCATTAGATATGTAAATGGTTTATTTCAATGGATCCATTGGCCATAGATTAAATAAACAATTTTGAATTTGTGGGAGATAATAACACAATGCGAATGGCATCAAGTTTTTAATCGATGTAATACTATGTACAGGGTGGGCCATAAGGGTGTTGGCGGTTTAAATATTCAATTAAAAAAAAACTACGAAACATAAAAAAAATATATTTGTATTTTTAAAAAGTAGAAGCATGGGAATTTTTAAGACTTAAAAATAATGTTGTCTAAATGGCTTCCCTCGGCTGCTTGACACTCTTGGAACCGAAGTCGCAAATTTTGGAAAACTCGTTGAAAAGTTGTTCTCGGTATTTTGTTACTTTCCTGAATAATGTTCCTCTTCAACTGCTCTAAATTGGTCGGATTATTCTCGTAGACTACCGATTTGAGGTAGCCCCATAGAAAATAATCGCATGGAGAGAGATCGGGACTACGTGGGGGCCATTCAATATCCCCCATTTTCGAAATGAGTTTTACAGGAAAAACATTTTTCAGCAGCTCTATGGATACCCTAGCCGTATGACATGTGGCCCCATCCTGTTGAAACCACATCCTCGAGGTATTGCCTTGAAGTTCTTGCAAAGCTGGCACCAAAAAGTCTGCTAGCATGTTGCAATAATTGTTCGCTCTAACCGTCATCGCATGCCCTCTTTCGTCTTCAGAAAAGTATGGTCCAATAATACCGGTTGACGTTATCCCAGCCCACACGACAAGCTTAGGGCTGTGAAGTGGACGTTCATGCAAGCGTCGGGGATTAGTCTCGGACCAGAACCGACAATTTTGCTTGTTCAAATGGCCATTAAGGTGAAAATTGGCCTCATCACTAAAAATCACGTTGTTGAAATTGTTGAACCGCTCTAGCATCAAATGGACAAAGTTAAGTCGGTTATTGGCATCATCGGGTTTTAATTCTTGGAGTATCTGAATCTTATAAGCCTTCAAATGCAAATCACGTTTCAAAATTCGTCGTAAAGTTGTTCTTTTGACATCCAAAGACTGACTTCTCTTACGTGTTGACTGTTGCGGATTTCGCTGAACTGAAACACGAACACGCTCCACAATGTCGGCTGATCTTGCAGAAACTGGGCTTCGTGGTCGCCCGTAATTGGTACTGTTGAGACGGTTGCTTCGAACATTCTGATCCATTTTCGTATCACTTTGGCGCTTGGAACTTCACTTAAATCGTGTAAACCGTGTTCATGCCGATACAAACGTCGTGCAGTAATCACTGATTTATTGTTTTCGTAATACTATGGGACTTTTTTTTTTATTCATAGTATTTCCCGATTTATTTTAGCAACCAATAAATATCTAAAATATATTTGGAAGTTTCTTACTTAAGTATCGGAGTCATACAAGCATTTACAATGAGGAGAATCAATCAAATATACGAGTAAATCGTTAACCATTTAGTGGTCTTTAAACCGCCGGTCTGGCAAGGCTGTTATTTATTTAGTGAAAGGTTTGACATTTACGAATATGAGTCGTTTAACTACCGAAGAACGCGTAAAAATAGTTACAACTTACTACAAAGGTGGTGATTCAAACGTGAGTACTTTTCCTGTATTACGGGTTGATTATCGACTTACTGTGCAATAAATTGATTATAAGAAAGATTATAAAAGATTATAAAGAAAGTTAAAGAGACTGCAAGCGTTATAGATGTTTGCAAGACTGTACATCATCGCAATGTGCGCACTGCCGCAAATATCGCTACTGTTAGTGAAACTATGACGAATAATCCGAATTTGTCGATTCCGCAGCATTCTCGGCAATTGGGCCTACCTTACGGTTCATTATGGCATATTTCGCATTTGGAGTTGCCCCTCCATCTATATACAGACCAACATAAGCAACAATAAAAGGCGGCTGACCGTTTACCAAGCCGTAGATATGCTAATTGGATGCTACAGCAACAGGCATTCAATGTCGATTTTTCGAACAAAATTTTCTTCAGCGATCAAGGTCATTTCTCACTCGATGGTTACGTCAACGAGCAAAATTGTCGCATATGGGGCTCGAAGAACCCAGAAATAATTGTAAAAATGTCATTGCATCCGGAAAAAGTGACTGTTTGTTTGTTTGGAGGTGTCATTAAGCCGTATTTATTCGAAAATGGTGCTGGAAAACCCCTTGCCGTCGATTCAGAGCGCTATGGCCGCATGATAACTGACTTTTTTTGGCCTGCAATTGAAGACTGTGAACTGGGCGATATGTGGTTTCAATAAGACTGTGCCACGAGCCACACAACACGACCTATTTGGTCTTTATTGCATGAGAAGTTTCCAGAATGGGTAATTTCATGTTTCGGCGAAGTCAGTTGGCCACCAAGATCATGCGTTTTGACGCCGTTAAACTCTTTTTGTGGGACTAAGTCAAAGACCAGAGCGGATAATCCGTAAACGTTGGAGCATTGAAAAAGTTGGAGTCCGTGGGCATGCCTCTAGCCACTTGCAATCTCCTACTGCGAGATGGAGCATATTTAGCGGCAAATGGTAGGTGGGCGTCTGTCCGGGACTGTGAACAATCTAGACGGATGTTGCCTCGCCTAGATCTGAAGCGTTCACATACACTGCTGTCGCTATCAAGACTCGACGTCTCATTGCTTGTATCCGTCATGACGGGACACTGTCTGATTGGAAGACATGCAGTGAGACTGAAGATTGCGACTATTGACTTTTGCAGGAGTTATGAGGATGAAGAGGAGAAGGAGTCCGTAGAACACCTTCTCTGCATTTGCCGCACCCTGGCGACCAGGCGGGGATCAACACTGGGTTCATATTTCTTTAGGGACCTGGGAGATTTGAACGATGTGGATAATGTCCGACTTAAGAGCTTCTAGAGGCGCTCAGGATGGTTCAACGGGGGAAACTAGGGACATCCTTATCTCTATATGTAGTTTTCGAGGTATCACAAGTGAATCTGTCTATTCAGACAGTCACATTGACCTAACAGAAAAATTATAAAACATTTTTCTTAACAGCAAGATATCAGTCGATTCTTATTACGAGAACAATTTCAGTCGATTCATCTCAACATAGTGATTTTAGTTGACTATTCTATATAGAAAATTTGTAGTTGATTATTCTCATTATAACAATATAGGTCTGTTCTTTACAACAGGATAATTTTGCGGATTTTCCGTAATAGAACGATTTCGATCGGGTCTTCCCAATGAAAGAATTTTGACCAAGTTTTCCAAACAGAATGGCTACAATCGTTTCTTCTCGACATAACAATTTCTATCAAGTCTTCCTAATAGAAAATAGAAATCTAAATTATTGTTGCCGTTACTTCCATCTGATAAATAGTCTATTTATGTTGTATTTGTCGATATTGTTTCGAATTCTCCATTGGTAAGAGTTCTGCAAGTTCGAAATATTTTCGAAAATATTTGGAATTGTTATGCTAGCGTCTATTAATTTAACACTGGCAGGATTAGTCACTGGCGTACATATAGGGGGGAAATGATTGGTGGAATGATTGACAAGTCATGACTAAGATAAGCTTAACCAATTCTTATGTCACGATAGAAAGAAGTTTCTTTAGTTTTTATTTAAGTACTTTAGAATTGGTTTTTGCTTACAAACTCTAGTGGGTAGTTGTCTTGTTTAACCATTTGTAAATTTTTGCCCAGTCACGAAGGATAGTACGTAGTTTTGTTTAACCACTTGGAGATATTGTACAGTCACTTGTTTCGATTGACTATATGATAGTGGATGGCTAGTAAAAATGGAAATTAGTAGCGTGTTTGCTTTTCGTTTTTTATTTCAATCATTTCAAAATTATTACCATGTTACAAAGAAAAGTAATTGAATATTTTTTTTTTTTGACCATTTGAAACTGATTTCCGGTCACGAATGAAATAAATTGCATGTTTTTTAAGCACATAGAGATTATGCCGCACAATTTAAGTAGCAACCCTCGTACAAGCAATTTAGAAAATTAGTTTCCTGTGTAATTTGTCTTCTTATTATGACTATGTCATTGCTTATCAGGTAATAAGTTAGCCAACAAAAACTCAATAAAAACTCACCCTTCTGAGTGGCGCTCACTGAATGTCGCTATTTTTTGAATAGATTTAGGTGCCTGTTCCGTTCGACTCATTGAAGGACATCTACTATTAAAATACACTGTTTTATAGATGATGTGGGTAGGCGGGTGTTTCCTAGGATGCTTTGTACCGCTTACCCCTAAAATGCAGTCCTCTCTATCTGATCCTGTAATTAAGCAGGCAAAGGGTATGATGCTTGCGATCAAAAACAAAGTAGTGTGGTCTTGTGCCAGGCGCCCTAGGAAAAGGTGGATTATGTCTTGGGATTCACCTATAATATGATATCAATATGATATCAATATCAATATGCCGTATTATGGATTACCAGTTCCATGCGAGGTATGATAAAGCAAAACTGGAGTAGCTTGTCTGCGAAACCCAGACCAGAGGGTTCTTCTCTTCTGGTAGCACGTGTGACCAGGTGCCCAAGGAACATTGTTTCTTCCTAGTCAATGGTGTAGGACCCCTAGTGGGAGCATCGTGCTGGCTGTGGTTGCCCGAACAAGTATTTTCAGTGCTTTTGCGTTGCTCAAGCGTTGGTGAAGGAAGGCATCAGCTTGGAAAACACTGTTCATATCTATCCGAGGTTTTCCTAGATACCTCATTTCCTACCCGGGAGGTAGTTCACTTCATACCAAGTGACTACAAAGGTACTTTGGCCGAGTGTGGGAGTGGGACCTGAGGAAGCTTTTCCAAGGGACTTACTTTCAATCTCTGGTAGTCTAACTAATCCGTGATGTAAAGAATGTATGTATATATATCTAACCAAATCATATCATTAGAATTATTGTAATACGTTTTCGTCCTGTGAGTCCTTGGGCGTCATGTTAGAATAACTCGACGCGTTTTCCTAACCTAGTCTAAGTTGAAATATCTAACTCAACTCCTACAAATTGTTTAGCAAAGCAGTGACAATGGGCACATTAGTACTTGTCGTGCTTAGCTTTTGTATTGCTACATTATTTTAATTTAAATGGTAATTAGCAGGTTTCGGATTTTGAAACAAATAAGATCATTTATATTCATTTGTTCGAGAACAATATGAAATAAAATTTACTCATCAATACACATTATATAAATGTTTTGAATGATCTATGCGGTAATTCGGGTCTCAATTTGACAGCATATATTTGTTATATCTTTATAACTTTATATAAAGGTTTAAGTATGCTGAATATCAGGTTTTCGAAGATTGGGTTGCAAGTATGACTTTATAAACCTTAGAAAATGTAATTCTGATAATTTAAAAACCATCGCACGTATGTGGGGGATAACATTTGGAAGATTTGTTATAATATTAAGGAGGCTAATACAGCCCCATGCGTAACACACAGACATAAAAATTACATTCCGTCATGCAGTTACCTAGCAGGAAAATTTATTCTGCAATTAACCCTGCATTAGACGACGGCAGGCATATGCATCCCATCTTTTTTTTTAAATACTACATGTTGACATTAAAAGAAGTACTACTCATTTCTCATATAAAATACATATGACGGAAAATATGACACCAGCTGTAGATGGCCTTAAGTCACTCCTGCAAATGAAAGCCGAATAGATCGTCTACAAAAATACATAGAAAAGATATTGAAATGCCTAAATTTGTATCTAATTTGTAACTACATTATCAGATTTCTTTGACACAGTTTAGTTACTGTTTACTGTTTATATTGAAAGGCTTTGTCGAAATTGGAACTCTTTGCCTTAAAGGTTACAAAACAACATTGTGCTACTTAGCTTGCTGGGCGTCACAGTTTCATGTTATATAAAATTAATGAATTTCAGTATCAAAAAAAAAAAAAAAAAAAAAAAATAGACAGAAAACTATTAGATGCGCAACTACATATAAGTTTCTGCGGTTTGCCAGCAGATGGCGTCAGCTGGAAGTGCTAGTCGATTCTGCCATAACCTAAATGTTATGAGCCAAGTTTAGGCATATGGTAAACATACCGCCACGACACCCTAGAGATCTTCTTTTGACGTCATATTCTTTTGGTTGTATGAATATGTATGATTTTGTGCCAAATAATCGTCGTATGTGGGAAGTATTGATTTTTTTTCTTTCAATCGGAAAAACGGCATCTGAAGCTCATCGAGAGCGTCAAAACGCATGTGTTGTGAATGATTCAAAAGCAAGGAACTTGGGTTCCTTATAAGTTGAAGTCAAGGGACGTTGAGCGTGAACAACTGCTTTAGCGACAAAAAAGGAAATGTTTTCTTTATCGTATTGTGACGGGTGATGAAAAATGGATTCATTATAGTAATCCAAAGAAAAGAAAGTCCGTGGGGCTGACCGGCCATGATTCTACATCGTCGCCTCGGTCGAATATTCACGCTGCGAAAGTTATGTTTTGTATTTGGTGAGGCCAGGTCGATGTTATTTATTACGACCGAAAGCAACACTGGGGATCGGTATTGACTTCACTTAATGCGATTGAGCGAGGAATTCACTTAATGCAATACGAGGATTCATAAAGATTTAAATTTTTCAGGTTGGCAGCACTGGTTGGTGATGGCGTCCAAACGTCATTTGCCAAAGTGAAAAGTGTACAGTATACTCTGTCATTTCATCATGGAAAGACTAACAAACGAGCAACGTTTGCAAATTGTTGAAATTTATTATCAAAATTTGTGCTCTGTGACAGATGTGCATCGTTTGGCACGACGATTTTATCATAATCATCATAATCGACCTGCTGAATCAACAGTTCGTACTGTTATTTCCAAATTTCTCACCAAATTTACTTTGTTGGACATAAAACCATCGATTCGCATGCATAGAGTGCGTATCGAAAATATTGCAGCCGTAGCGACCAGTGTTAATGACGATCGTGAGCTGTCAATTCGTCGCCATTCTCAAGGATTGGGCATGTGTTACTCAACCACAAGGAATTTTTGTTTGCCTCAATTGGCTGAGTTGAACTTGGTTGGCATGTGGTTTCATCAGGACGGTGCAACATGCCACACTGCTCGTAGAACAATGGATATGTGGAGCGATGAATTTGGAGAGCAGCTTATCTCTCGATTTGGCCCTGTGAGTTGACCCCCAAGATCTTTCGATTGAATGCCTTTTGATTATTTCTTGTGGGGTTATGTCAAGTCGTTAGTCTATGTGGACAAGCCGAATACTATTGGAAGGAACCATACAGGATAACATAACACGCATTATTCGTGGAATAAAGGCCGAAATGCTCGAAAAAGTGACGAAAAATTGGACCTTCCGAGTGGACGTTTTGAGACAGAGCCGCGAGCAACATTTACATGAAATTATTTTTAAAAATTAAATGGCAAAGACGAATTTATCAATTGCAATAAAAAAATGTTACTATATGATGCAAATTTGAGTGTTTTATTCGATTAAACAAAAAACTACGATTAAGAAATCTTCCTATATAAATATCAGCAAACACCAATAAAGAATCAGAGTTAAACTTCTTAAATAAACGGAGCCTGTACTGTGTAAGGGAAGCATACTGAAAAAGTGTTGGGACTGATTCTGTAAAAAGAATAAGTGCAATTGAAATCTCTCAAAAAGTTAAGTGGACCTTTTAGGAAAAGAAGAAATATGGTGAGTCCGGAGATTGCTTAAAATTAAATTTTTTCGTTCAACGCTTAAAAACCACACGTTATGCCACACATATCCATAGTGATTCGTCAGAAGTTGAGAGAGCTTGATGGGCAGGTTCTTATGGATTCACCTTATAATCCGAATCTGGTTTCAAGTTTTTGTATGTGGCGAATGATTTTGCTGATTTCGCCTCAAGAGAAACTTAGGATAGTTGACTGTGCCGTTCTTTTACCAATGGAGACGAGGGTTTCCATCAAAGAGATATAATGGAAATATATAAATATATAGGGTGCGTTTTATCAGGCTGGGCCATGAGGGTGTTGTTAATTGAATATTTAAACCGCCAACACCCTTATGACCCACCCTGTATTTATAAGAAATTTAGATGGTCTTGATGGTTTCCGGCGTTATTGGTATGATTTGAGAAAAAACCCCGAAATTATTTTCTAAGAGAAATGTTGGAGATAGAAATGTGATGCCTTAGACACCATTTTCTGCAGCAGGATGTGTGAAGCTGGAGTGACTGTTTCGTACAAACAACTGTTGTGATAGAACATTTTAACGATAAAAAATATCCAATTATACAAATAAAGTAAATTTCTTTACAACTTCTTCACAAGAACAATAATGATTTTATAGCTTGCGCCTTTAAAAACGCACTAATTGAACTTGGCATTATAATTGTGAAACATACTGAAAACAGAATTATCGCAAAAACAAAAGCACCGTTATTTGTACAAATCCCAAAGTTTGAGTGAATGGCTGTTTTGTACAAACAACTATTTTGATAAAAAATTTGAACAAAAAAAAAAAAATATACAGTTACACAAATAAAGCAAATTTCTTTACAACTTCTTCATAAAAACAATAATGATCTTATAGCTTGCGCCTTTAAAAACGCACTAATTAAACTTGGCATTATAATTGTGAAACATACTGAGAAGAGAATTATCGCAAAAACAAAAGCATCATTATTTGCACAAATTCCAAAGTTTGTGTGAATGACTGTTTCGTACAAACAATTATTTTGATAGAACATTGTAACAACAAAAAACATACAGTTACACAAATAAAGCAATTTTAAAGGTGGCCTTATAAATATGAAACACACTTTATTAGGTATGCAAAAATGTACAAAATACGGGGCGAAACCTATTGAATTCCTGTTAAAAATATATGGCCAGAATACCTATAAATTAGTTAAACTCACAGAAAAGTCTGTAGTGGTCTCATTTGTCGCAATTTTCGAAACAATTGTTTAGTTCATATAATTCCGAACTCTGGGTATTAGAAGCGTTCTCGTTTATCAGTGCATCTGTATTGAACCCAATAAAGTCGACAGCGGAATAGGTGCGGGTGCGGATAGTTATCTCATGCTTTTGTAAATTATTATACATTGCTGCACCCGGCATAATAATTTGTGTTATTATTTAAAAGTAACAGGTTATACAAGCAATTATCTTGTTTGTAGATGAGTCAATTTAAATATAACATGCCACAAGCGGTCAATGGAACAACCTCAGAGTCTTGGCTATAAAGCTGGCAAAAGTGGGAAGTTTGCAATAATTATTGTTTCAACGGTCAAAATGAATGTAATAACAATTTGCATTTTGAAAGTGTTTCTACCAATCTCTGTCACCTTTTGGATGACGGTTGAAGGAACCCGTTATGAATTCGTCCTGGATAATGAGAATATATTCGACGATTGCCCAAAAGCGCCCGATATTGTTAGTTTTTTTGATGCCGCCGATGTCTCGCAAATGACCTTTGAGTATATGGAAGGCAGCATTCGCTGTGGTGGTAACATGACATCTTATTGGGAGGGAGTGGAAGCAACAGATCGCGTTGATGTAAGTTGATATCAGGAGAGTTTTAATTCATTTGTTTACTATTCTTTCCTTCTAATCCTTAGGTACGTTCTGATGTCTTTAAATATCAACGGGGTACCTGGCAGCCAACTATAATGACAGTGAAAATCAAAGATTTCTGTTCACGCCTCTTTGATGACTCTACGATGTGGTACCAAATTTGGTCCGGGAATATACAGGAGGATGATCGTAAATGCTTCAACATTTATGGCGTAAGTAGACATGATTACGCTATGCAATCGTAGGAAAATTTAGTAGATGCAACCGAATATGCCATAATTGTATTTGGAGGTTATTACAGCCGAACAATTCGGTTGTTGCAATTGTAAATTTGCTTAAAGTAATCGAATTGTAAATTAAACAATTTCAGTTAAATACAATGAAAGAACAAATTATATCGAATTTGATTGAGAGAACTGTGTCGAAAATGAATTTGATTGCTGTAACAAAAATTGAATATATCTAAAATTCGTTTCAAATAATTCGGTTGTGCAAGAGAATCCACATCAAATTCGGTTACCGTAAGCAAAATAGCCTTGATGATAGCAGTATAATGATAAATTCGTTTGTTAAGACCAAATAGTTAGACGTTGTTTTAACTGAAATTTAGTTGGGGTAATGAAAATCGGTTGAGACCACAGAAATTTGATTAACCCATCAGAGATTCCGGTTGCGATAACTTCGTTTCGAAGCAATTTTTATGTGGGTGTACAGAAATACTAAGCGACTGTACTTTAAAACTAAAAGTTTTTGACTGTATGAATTTTAAAGGAAAGTCTAGAAACCACATCAAAATTTTAAAAGTCTTTGTGTTCTTAACAATTTTATAAATTTGAAATTTTCGCTTTAGAATAAATTTCTCAAATTAAATTTCCAATTATTTACAAAACTTCATTCGACTACATTCAAAGTTATTTAATGATTCCTTGAAAATTTTAAGATTTTACAAGAGCTGGCCAAATAGTTGTTAGAAAAACATAGTGAGACATATGTATAGAATTGATTCATCTATATTTCTCCATATAGTTTTCTTCCAATTCAATACATTTGTGCAATTGATTCTAAAACTTTCCAAAGTTATTCAAATAATATGAAATGTCCATTTCATATTGTCAATTAGACGTTCCCAGGTGGTCAATCGGTTTCCTTCCAACAAATTTAGCAGGTTTGAAAATAGGAAATGATCACAGTGAGTTCGTTTTTGTTCTCCAACCTTTCCAAGTCAGTCAAATAATTCACACATTTTTTGTTCAAAGAGTTTTATGTTTAGAAGTGAAAACGATTTTACCCGAAATTTAATGTTTTCAATTGTGAAAATTTATTTCGAAATATAAGGAAATATTAAATCACACTTAGAAGGCATCATTCGTCTAAAGGACACAAATAACAATTGTATATAATCTATTTTTAAAAAATCGCTATAATTTGCAAACTACTCCTAATTTTCCATAAGCATTGGGCGTGAGTAGACGCCTAAGTAAGGACTTTAATAATAGCGAATAAACTAGACTATGTCTAAACTACGCTTAGATCGTTTTTCCTTGTGGCCACAGGGTTGTTAATACAACATATCTGTGTTCTCAAAGAAAAACAACGTAAATGTGGTTAGGACAAAATTGAGTTTATTCCTTATTATTGCTATACTTATTCAAGAATACATATTCGGGTCCAATACCTAATCGAAAGTTCAGTGTAATTGTGAATAACAATTATAGATATTTTTCATAAAAGCGATTTTTGCGAAATTATATATCTCTAAATATATCTTATACAATATCTATAAAAATTTATGTTGCAAAAATATGGTCATTTCCTTTTATTGTTTATGTTCTCAATGTATATGTTGTCGTTTAAGCGTGATTTCAAGATTCATAACAGCGATGTATTGAAAAACACTCAAAACCTCAAAATATTATTGATTGATAATTAAGTAACCATATGATAAATTTGACTCAATTCAGTAGAAAACATTTGATATGGCCAATAATTTCAATTCAAATTTCCAATAATTGTACAGCAGAAAAATCCATTATTTTTCCGATAGATGGCTCTGTATGAAATAAATGCGATCGAATTACGCCAGATGGCGTTAGAAAGATAAGATATCGTACTCAAAACCCAATCAGACAGTTTTGTAATTACTTGATCAATCATTGTTTGAAAGCGCACTAAAAAAGCACACTAGCAAAGAGAAAATACGTTATATTTAACTATTTTTCTCAAGCCAATATTTATGACCCTGATACTGTAATAGCCGATCATGCATTGCATCTCACCCTGGAACACTAATTATCGAAAATGTCAATGGAATAATGGAAATCGTCAAGTCGGACCGTTCATTGGACAAGAGCTAAACATTGCACAAAAAACTATTTGGAACCACTTGAATAAGGCTGGATACAAAGAGGAGCTCGATGTATGGGTGTCGAAAAGTGGCAAAAAAAAACCTCATGAGCCGAATTTCCATTTGCGAAACACTGATAAAATACAACAAAATCGACCCATTTCTATAAGAGTTAATGACTGATAATGAAAAGTTTATTATAACACCCGGCGAAAGCAGGTGTAGTTGAATTGCTGTGCAAATGGTGGCCAAGCCAGAATTGACGGTCATGAAGGGTTTGCAGAGCGTTTGATGAGATTGGCAGGAAATCATACCTCTATCACCAAACTGTTAACTTTGATCCGCATTGCCAACAATTGGACCATCTGAAGAAGGCAATTGCAAAGAAGCCGACAGCTTTGGCCAATAAGGGAGGAATTGTTTTTCATCAGGACAATTGTAGACTACACATTATCGATAGTGATTCGTCAAAGGAAGGGAGGTTCTTGTGCATTCATT
>JAHXMU010000114.1:103094-124963 GCA_019455685.1 Philornis downsi | reverse complement strand
TAGATTCATCACGTAGTTGAAAACATACCGACGCTGGTCTCTTCACATTACTTTTATCAAATGTTTCCATTTTCACCACGGTTTTATGTTGGACATTCATGCTGGTAACTAAACCGAATACTGTGTCCTTTTCAAATGCATTTTGATGATAGGTATGCTGAAGGAATAATTCCCTTGAAATTGAAACAAACTTAAGCGATTACAGGTCTCCTTACCCAATAGTTATTTATACATTTACGTTCATTTTCGGGTATGTACTGAGTCCAAATTTTGATATCATTGGATTGGATTCTGTAAACTGCTGAGGACATACAAGGTGTGATCAAAAAATAACCGTTATTTTTAATTTTTTACAAAAGTATTTATTTATTCATCAATTTCTATTTTATTTCCTTTAAAGTAATCCTCCTCAGATATAATACACTTGTGCCATCATTTCCTCCAATCCTCGAAACACTTCTAAAACGCCCTTTTTGGTAGCGCCAACAGTTGCTGTTTCGATTTTTCTTTTATCTCCTCAATCGTAGCAAAACGCTTTCCTTTCATCGGTGTCATCAGTTTTGGGAAGTGGAAAAAGTCAGCGGGGGCCAAGTCCGGTGAATGCGGTGGTTGAGGCATGCTTGCGGTTTTGTTTTTGGCCAAAAACTCACGCACAAGCATCGATGTGTGAGCTGGTGCGTTATCATGGTGTAAAATCCATGATTGGTTTTTCCACAATTCTGTGCGTTTCTGACGAATTACTTCGCGCAAACGGGGCATAACTTCAAGGTAGTATTCCTTATTGACCGTACGACTTTGTGGCAAGAATTCATTCGACAAAAACAGTGAGCAAAACCTTCACATTTGATCGAACTTGACGAGCTCGGGCGACCAGGACGAGCATCGCCATTGACATCTCGTACGTCGTTAACGGAAATGGCAAAAAGGTTAGGTTACCAGGCGCCACGTTGCGGTTTGTAAATTTCATCGAAAACCCATTTGTAACGACTTCAGCATATTTCTTTAAGTTCTCGTATGTCTCGATAACTTTACAATTGAAACCTGTGTGCGATCTTTGGGCTGCACATTCTCTCAAGTGTTGGGCAAATTCCCTGTAATTCTCACAGCATCATCACGATAATTAAATACAATTTCGGATATGTTTCTGCCGCATCGGGAACACCATTATTGCCAGGGATTTTTGGGAAATTTTCGAAAATTTCATCATTATCCTGTCTAAATTCATAGCGAGATCCTTTCGCATAACTTAGAAGAAACTGATAATAAATCATTGTGATTATTAGAGGAATCGGCATATTTGAATAATTCTTGAACTATTGAATGCAGTAACTGAAAAGGTTTCATTTTGATTGTTTTATTTTTTTAGGTCAATAAAATTGTACGCAATTTTTAATTTGATCAGGCATGAGATATACAAATTATTCGCTGTTTCATGTAATACATATAAGTTACATCCGTCACATCTGTTTACATTGTCAAATAAAGACAACAACAACAACAAATTTAAACCGGACAGTGTAATGAAAGTTTAACGAATGTGAGATTATCAGATGTAAACTGTTTGTTGATGATGTTGCTGTTAGGTCAGTTTTAGGGAAGGTATAGCAATTGACACCCTACTAACTCCACTATACTCGGGTGTACGATGATTCTTTCCCTGAAATAGAATATGATGTCATTGAGAATGTCATGAGAAATTCAAACCAGTACAGAAATTTCAAGGGGGCTGACTTACGAGTATAGTTACATGTACCTATATATGCTTTCAGCCAAAATTCGTTTGCCTTGGCGCAAAAGATTGTTGTGCGCCAAAAGCGAAGTCAAAAAATCGTTACGTTCTTATCCAACCAGTTCTGAATTAGCGCAATAAAAGCAATAAAATAATAATTTCCGTTCATGTGAGTGATACTTTAAGAGGCGTGGCAATGCAATCCACTTACTGAATTTAACGTAATTGAATGAAAGGTATGAACATTGAGATATGTCGGCTGCGGGAGGTAGCAGAAATTTTGTGGGGTAATCCGCTTAATATCCTCTATAATTTCTAATTGACAGACTGCAGTCCTTGTTCATTATTTCACCCGTTTCAGTATCGCCTACACGAAATATCAATTCAACCCATATCTTATTAGCTTCACACTTTTCAACACATTGTGACAAACTCAGTCAATTTTGGCAAATTTTATGTGTTTGACTGAAAATGGAGGGCACTGCCCCACATGTTCTGGCACGTCCCATACAAATTAAGCGATTTCTAGAAATTTACCTTTTCCGCTACAATACCTAATACGTAGACTGCTGTTACTTACATTTTTGTCAATTGTGTTGTCTTGTAATACAGGGTGTCCATCGGGAAGGTATACTACTTTGTTTTGCCGCCATTTTGGTAAACATTAGTCTTGACAGTTCATATTTGGTAATCGTGAAGTAGAGACGTGGAAAATTTATTATCGAAAAATATTCGATAAACCAACGTGTTTTAATCGTTAAAACATTTCATTAAAATCAATCATCGATTACTGGGACAATGAGAAAGTTGCATGAAATTTCTTGGAAAAGACGCTCTATTTATCGTGTTGTGAATGATTTCAAAGAAAGAGGTTCTGTAGCTGAAAGGGCCAAGCATGAACCACAACGTACTGCAAGGTCGGCTGAAAACATTACTGCTGCGGCAAGAAAGTGTTCAAAACAATCCATCAACCACAATTCGACGCCGTGCTCAGGAGCTTGTTCTTCAAAGAACAATTTTGGCCACAATTTTGCACAAGGATTTGCATTTGTTTTCATTTAGGATTCAGTTGACACAAGAGCTTCTTCCACAAGACCATTTACGCCGCCATACATATGCCAATAGGATGATACAGCTCGCCCAGAACAACTCCGATTTTCTTGAAAAAATCATAATGAGTGATGAGGCACAATTTCATTTGAATGAACGGAATAGTCGGTTCTGGGCAATGGAAATCCTTCAAATTGTTCATCAGTCACTTTTGCATCCATTTACTTCCATTTCTTCTTTGAAACTATAAACGGCGTAACGGTAACTGGGAAGAGGTCAATGAGGAGCGATATCGTGATATGATTGAAAACTTTTTAACGCCACAAGTGCATGCTTTGAGCGTGATTAATATGTGGTATCAGGATTACAATGGAATTGCTTCGAGACCTCTTTCCACAACAAGTTATTTCAAGAAATGGTGATGTCGATTAGTCTACACGGTCGTCCGGACTTCTTTTTGTGGGGATATTTGAAAAGCAAGGTTTATGCAAACAAACCAGAAACGCTTAAGCAACTGAAACAAAATATTCGTGATGAAGTTAATGAAATACCGCGTGAAATGTATGAGAGTTTAATGAAAAATGTACTCAAAAAGGCTCGCATTTGTGAGGCTAACAGAGGCGAACATTTACCTGATATTTTATTCCATACATAAATGCCGACATCAAATAAAACATTTATCAATATAAGATTCATTCTCTTTCATTTAATCAAAAATTATAAACAAACAAAGTAGTATACGTTCCTGACGGACACCATGTGTTTAGTGAAATTTGATAAAATCGATAAATAACCACTCCATACAAGCCACCATAAATATTCTCATATTCCTAGATTCATACCATATACCTTTCATTCAATTTCACAGGATTTAGCGTAATTTAGTAAGCATCAGACATTAATTTCTGCGAATACAAAAAGGACTGTGTTGCCACGCACCTAGTGGTAACACACATAAAGAATGAGGCAACTTGGTAAAAATACATTCATTCATTTTTTTTATACATTTTTTCATTTATACATTTTATTGTTTAAAGACTTAAATCTGCACAATAATTTAATATTTAATTGTAAGAGTTTAGTTAAAGAGCATAACTTTTCTACTTAAACCTAAATTTACGAAGTGATAATAATTATGTGAATTTAGGGGAAAAAGTGTTCTATGTAAAACATAAATAATATAAAATAATATACAAATACATTACATTACAAATACATTATTCCTCTATAAATTCCAAACAAATGTTATAATTTTGTATTTTTTATAATTACTTCTATTTTTTCTTTTATCTTAGCAATTTGCCACGCCCCATGTGGCAAAAGGACTTTGGATCAATATTTGGATCAACATAGTTCATCTGACTGAAATTTCTTCAACGGTTTCATGGACCCTTTTTTTTTAAAGGACTACAAGTTTCCCAAAGCTTTTTTTTTTAAGGCAAGATCTCACCAGCTATCTCTGCAGGTCTATATGAGTGCCTAACTTTTTTTATATCTCCATTGACCGACGGTATACGTGACCTGTTAGTACACACGACAATCGTTTATGCGATAGCGGGTTCAATCCCCGCTACAGCTTATTATTATTTGAGCGCCGCTATGTCTCGATGTGTCCGACAAATGTTATAATTTTGTATTTTTTATAATTACTTCTATTTTTTCTTTTATCTTAGCAATTTGCCACGCCCCATGTGGCAAAAGGACTTTGGATCAATATTTGGATCAACATAGTTCATCTGACTGAAATTTCTTCAACGGTTTCATGGACCCTTTTTTTTTAAAGGACTACAAGTTTCCCAAAGCTTTTTTTTTAAAGGCAAGATCTCACCAGCTATAACTGCAGGTCTATACGAGTGTCTAACTTTTTTTATATCTCCATTGACCGACCGTATACGTGACCTGTTAGTACACACGACAATCGTTTATGCGAGAGAAGGTTCAATCCCCGCTACAGCTTATTATTATTTGAGCGCCGCTATGTCTCGACGTGTCCGACTAACACCTAGAGCCGTTGTCAAGTAATCGATCAGTCTAGTAAATATTTCTCAAAGTGTGACATTGGGAATCGTCGTTTAACTGTAGACCTGGTTAGTCTAAAAGTAGAATGCGCGTAAGTTTACTGAATACTCGCATAAGAAGTTCTTGCATATCTCATTCATGGAATGCAAGAGAATTGATTTTTTGTTACATCGGTGGGATCAGTAGTTTCAAAAATGCACACTGCAAACCTTAGTGCGACTTATCAACCACTCTTCAATATTAATCGTTTAAGAATAAGTTTTGAACTAGTAAGTTTTATTTTTAGTATATCTTAGTCGGTATTCATATGGGGTTTTCCATACCTTAGCCAATTTCTTTATTTTAGTAAGCTCTGTCGTGTCCTTTATCCCCTTCACGCCTTTTCATTTTCCCACAAATAAGCATATCTCTATCATCAAACTCGCCAGGCATTTGACAGAAAGCCAGCAGAGATGCAGATATTATTAGGAAAGGGCCAATGTAGTCGTTTAGTATGCTATATTTGTAACTGTAATCAATCTGTCTGTTAGGCAACAATTTTTGGTAACACGATATGGGAACGCCTTCAATGGTAAAATTAGCCCTTAATCAATACACCTGACTGGTGACAATGGTAACAATTTATACGTAGACGATACTATACTCGTACTGTGACATTAAACCTCTTCAATTAAGCAATAATTAGGCAAATTAATCATGTGTTGATAACATCTATCCGTGTTTATAATTATAATAGATGAACGTCTACTTTATTATAAAACGAAATGTGAAATGCTGGACGTAACAACAAATTATGAATACCCTACATTGAATATTTTAATTTCAAATAATAATTATAATTTTCAAAGCTTTAAATTCTTACATTCATCCGATTAATCCGATTTAATACCAATCATCACTTTTTATTGGTCTTATAGATTACTAAACTACTCGAAGTATTCAGCAGTAGATCAAGGTGACCACCGCTCAATAAAAGAAAGTTGGTTGCATCAGGGCTCGAACATATGACCGTGTGCACTGTGGTCACTGTGTTACGGACTGTAACTTACGTAGTTGTCTTATTGTAAATTATGCGACGTATGTTGGAAAGAATTCCTATCGGTTCCGTATCTTGCTCTTCTTCTTTAAGTTTTGATAGTAACAGAGAAACTCTGTTCGCGAAGGCAATTTTTGGTCCCAACACTAGCCGACCTAAAAAAAACAAAAAAGTTAGGACAAATTCTCCTTATTTTTCAACATAATGTCTTTATTGCTCGATACACTTTTTCCAGCGATATTCAGGTTCTAAAGGGTGGCATATAAGTAACGTTAACGGCAACTATATTGAATGCGTTCTTGTGCATCATTTGGTTTTAACTCGTGAACCGATTGCATCTGATATGGGAAAAGATATAACATATGTAAAATTCTTTGCAAAGACCGCCTAGATATCTCCAACTGCTAGGAAAGTCGCCTGGTGAAAGTTTCGGGGTTTTCCTCAATAGTTGCTTGCACTCGACCAATAGTTATTTCATTTCGAACTGCACGAGGTCTTTCAGCACGCGGAAGATCACAGACAGCACCCTGTTGCCCAAAACGCTGAACTAATAGATAAATTGTTGGAGCGTTAGAAGCATTTCGAATATGAAAGAAATTTCGATATGATCTGAATAATCGAATGCTGACTTTCAAAGTAAAATTGAACAACTTTGGTTCTTTGTTCTGTGCTGAGTGTTTCCATCATAAATTTTCCAAGTATTATTTAGTTAATTCTGTAAAGAGACGAAAAAAAGACTTCAGCAAAAAATGTATTCACTGATCAAATCCTAACGTTGCTTAGGCGCCACCCTATATAGCTTGTTTATAGTAAGAATTGTCAAACTTCTTAAAATAGCCATAAACCTCAGATTCCATCTCTTCATTGTAAACAAATCTTTTACCACCGAGACACCGAGAAATAGAAAATAGTCCGAGAGAGCAAAATCTGGCGAATAAGGTGCGTGATGAAGCAATCCGCTCTTTGATTCGCAATAATGGATGTGTGAACTGCTGCATTAGCTTGATGAAACAACACTTTGTTTTTCGCCAAATCCAGCATTTTTTTCTTTTCTTTAATATTCTCCATTGATGATTTTTTTCTCTCTGCAGACAATCAGTATTTATACTCCCATAAAGATCTCAAAAAAACAGGAGCCATAGGTCTGCCTGCAGATGGAAACGTCTACGCTTTTCTGGGACACGATTCTACTATTCCAGTCCACTGCTTTAACTGTTCCTTTGTCTTAGGTGTGAAGTGATGGACCCGTGTCCAACCAGGGTTATAAATCGACGCAAAAATTTATTACGGTGAAACATCGCCAAACACTCTACTGAAACATCTTCACGGCGCTGTTTTTGCTCTATTGAAAGCAAGCGAGACACTCATCGTACGCCCAGCTTTTTCATCTTCAAATCTTCGGTTAATACACGATGCGTGGTACCTTTTGAAATGCCTACCATTTCTGCTAGCTCAAGCGCCTTTAGCCGATGATAATGCAATACCGTTTTGTGGATTTTCTTAACCGTGTGTGGCGTAGAGACCTCAATTGGTCGAGCACTACGGCGTTCATCTTGACGCCTTGTACAGCCTCGTCTAAACTCTGATATCCAATATTTTACAGTCGTAAATGAAGAAGCAGACTCACCCAAAGTAGAACCCAAGTCGGCTTTAATATTGGTTGGACTATTGGTGACCAATTTTTTGCTATGTTTATAAAATCACTAAGGTCGTTTACTTTTAATAACTCAAATAAACATTTTAAACAACCTGACGCCTTGAAACTTAAGGCATATGTTTTATAACGATGCCGATTTTCACCAAAATAATTTTTCTTTCGAACTAAACGTCAGCTTGGCTAGTTTTGAGAACGTCCTCGCAGATCCGAATATTTTACGAAGAATATTTCATTTGAAGACACTCTGTACGGTTGATCCGCTTGTGTCATAACCCAGCATTTTGAGCTACACTGCAAGGCGAGTTGAATTTCGATAAATGAGAAGACAGCAGTTACAATGTGGCGTAACTACAATAAAAGTAAATCTGACATTTGCAACATACAGGGTGGCGTAATAGAACGTGCATATTGCATCATCTTTTTTTTGAGTGGTAGAAAAGGCGCAGGCGGGGGGGCGCCTACATCGTTGGATTGGCGGGCTCATAGAGTTTAGTCGCTATGAATCACTTCGACGGGAAGCGTCGCGCATTTTGCGTGCGCGCATTTTACGAGAACTCTCGTTTATATATTGCTACTAGGCGACAATATTGTGCTGAATATGGACTACGGCGAATTAGTGAAGCTCCGAGTACTAATTTAATTCAAATATGGATAAAGCATTTTGAGAAGATCGGTTCAACATTTAAACCACAAGCAAATGGTCGCCCAAGAACATCTAGGACCGAAGACAATGTTGAGAGAGTTATGGAGTCAGTACGAGGAAATCCACAAATGTCGACTCGCAAGAGATCGTCTGTCTTACAATTATCGCGACGAAGTTTCCAACGAATTTTAACATTGGATCTTAAACTGCATCCATATCAGCTGCAATTAACACAAGAATTGAAAGAGTCTGACATCATAGCAAGGCTCGCATTTGCTAATGAAATGCTTAATCGATTTTCCAATTTTGACAATATCCTTTTCTCTGACGAGGCTCATTTCCTTAAGAATGGGTTCGTAAACCGTCAAAATTGTCGTTACTGGAACAGTGAAAATCCCAAAATCAAACACTAGAAACCATTGCATAGTCCTAAAGTGACAGTATGGGTAACAATCTCTGGCAGAGGAATAATTGGTCCTTTTTTCTTCGAAAATACGCGGGGCCAAAACGTCACGGTTAATACGGAACGCTACGTTGAGATGTTGGACGGATTTTTGGCTCCAGAAATTGAAAGTTCAAGAATAGTGAATTCCAGAACTTGGTTCCAACAAGATGGAGCTACCTGTCACACATCAAATGACTCCATGGCGGTGGTGAAGCAGATGTTCCCTGGCAGACTGATTTCGAAAAGAAGTGATATCCCATGGCCCCTACGTAGTCCAGACTTGACGCCTCTTGACTTTTTTTTGTGGGGATACCTCAAACACAATGTCGACAGTAATAATCCCAGAAACATCGTTTAGCTCAAGGAGAATATCCGTGGTGAAATGGCAGCCATTACGCCAGTATTACTGAAGGAAGCTTTCAATAATTTTCGTTTGCGGTTAGAGGAGTGCCGTCGTAGAGAGAGTCACTATTTAGATGATGTCATTTTTAAAAAATAAACTCCATTTATTACTCTACAATGCCTTAGATATATTTTAACCATACCTTTTGTATTTATTTTGTAATCTATTTTTTAAATATACACTTTCTATTGCGCCACCCTGTATTTAAAAGAGGGCATGATGAATGAATTGTATATTCACCTATCTTCGATTTATTCTGCTTCAAAATCATTGTAGGAAACAGTGATTTTTGGCCAGAGATTTATGGCCAAAAGCAAGTAATTATTACATCTGTATTGTCACAAAGGAATAATTCTTGATGGCGAAAAAATAATCACTTTGATTTTCTAAGGCTATAATATTTTTATACATTTAAATACATATAAATTTTTTCTGCTTATGGAAAATATTCATTTTGATTTACAAAAATTAACCAAGTGATCAGGACGCATATTTGAATTTATTTTACAGTATGTTCGACCAATTTTCTTAAATATCAAATGGTATATAGTATGTTAATAAAATATGGTGAAAAAATTTTTCTTATCACAGTTACGTGGAGTGGGAATACTCCGCAACACTTTGTAATTTCAACTATTTGATGCAAAATTTCATGCAGTCATGCTTGGCGTAATTTCAAGAAACTCCACATTCCGATTGTTCCCAAGGTCTCTCAACCTTTCTGCAACTGATTTTTTCTTATGGGGCTACCATAAACATAAAGTTTACCAAACCAAACCGAACCAATAACCAAATGTAGGCGTTTTAAAGCACTGCATTTGAGAGATAATTGAGGCAATTCCCGCTGAAATCTTCCATAAACCTTGCTTTTCAGATATCCCCACAATAAGAAGTCCGGAGCAGTCATATCAGGCGGCCGTGGAGGTCAATCAACATCACCATTTCTTGAAATAACTTGTTGTGGAAAGAGGTCTCGCAGTAAATTCATTGTAATAGTGTTAATGAAGATCGTGAAATGTCAATTCGTGGCCGTTCTCAGCGATTGGGCATGTGTTGCTCAACCACAAAAAAAATTTAACACTTCGATTTGGGTTTGAAAGCCTATAAAATTCAACTCACGCAAGAATTGATGCCGAATGATCTACCACAACGTCAACGTCTAAGCTCAATGAAAATCCGCTGTTTTATCAAAAAATTGTGTTCAGCGATGAGGCTCATTTCTTGCTTAACGGATACGTAAACAACAAAACTCTCGCTCTGGAGTGATGAACAGCCACATGCCATAGATGAATTACCGATGCATCCTGAAAAAACGACTGTCTGGTGTGGTTTATGGGCTGGTAACATCATCGGTCCATTTTTTTTCAAAGACGACCGTGGAAGAAACGTTACGATCAACGGCGAACGATATCTAGCCTTGATACCCGATTTTTTTTTTTTGCCCCAATTTGGCTGAGTTGAACTTGGTTGACATGTGGTTTCATCAGGACGGTGCAACACGCCACACTGCTCGTGAAACAATTGATATGTGGTGGGATGAATTTGGTGGGCGACTTATCTCTCGATTTGGCCCTTAAGATCTTGCGATTTATTGAAGCCTTTCAGGATAATATAACACGCGTAATTTGTGAAATACAGGCTGAAATGCTCAAAAGTGACGAAAAATTGGACCTTCCGAATGGGTATTTTGAGACAGAGCCGCGGACAACGTTTGCATGAAATTATCTTTAAAAATTAAATGGCAAAATTGTAATATATGATGGAAATTTTAGTGTTTCATTCAATTAATAAGAGCTATGAGTAGAAAAGCACCCTTTACTTTAAACACCTCCTTCTGGGTCGAATCAAATGATATGAATATGCATTCATCTGGCTGAAGGTATAAAAAAAAACTTATTTGAATTTCCTGATGACAGCTCCAGCCACCCAATGTTTTTCATTCCCTTTTCAAAGTCTTCTTTTAGGACTGCATCAACTTGTGGGTATGCGGGTGTTTCTATGATGCTTTGTACCGCTTACCCCTAAAACGCAAGTCTCTCTACCCGATCCTGTAATTAGGCAGACAAAGGATGATGCTTGCGTACAAAAACAAAGTAGTGTGGCCTTGTGCCAGGCGCCCTAGTAAAAGGTGGATTATGTCTTGGGCTTCACCTATAATATGACATCAAACTCATCTTGGTTTTTCGAAAACCAAGTAAATGGTTAAACAAGACACAGCCTGGCAACAGGTGCGGTTATAGAGAAGCCGTCGGGAGATATCAGAAGACTTATCTTTTCCGTTTTTAGTAGTCGTATGACCAGAGAGATCTGGTTAATGGACTATGATTGGAGCATGGTGTGCTTTGCTGTGTCGATATTCTCTCCTCGGACATTGAAAATCTATGCCGTAGATTATGGATTACCAGTTCCATGCGAGGTATGATAAAGCAAAACTGGAGTAGCTTGTCTGCGAAACCCAGACCAGAGGGTTCTTCTCTTCTGGTAGCACGGGTGACCAGGGTCCCAAGAAACATTGTTCCTTCCTGATCAATGGTGTTGGACCCCTTGTGGGAGCATCGTGCTGGCTGTGGTTGCCCGAACAAGAGTTTTCAGTGCTTTTGCGTTGCTTCAGGTTGCGTTGCTGAAGGAAGACAGAAGCTCGGAAAACACTGTTCATGTCTATTCGAGGTCTTCCTAGATTGCCTCAACTCCTAACGTGGAGGTAGCTCACTTCACACCAAGTGACTACAACGGTACTTTGGCCGAGAGAGGGAGCGGGCCCTGAGGAAGTCTTTCCAAGGGACCTACTTCCAATCTCTGGTAGTTCGACTAATCCTTTCAGGATTAGTTTGGGTACCCCAAAGGGGCGCTTGCTGTCGCAAGAAGAAAAGAATTATAACCAAGAAAAGAATAATAGAAAACCGCACCTGTGTGATGGCACACCATGGGTAAGGCTATCAAGGCGAGACTCATGTAAAACCTACACATTTGATTTGATTTAGGACTGCATCAGTAAAAGAAACCTGCAGCAGACTTCTCCATCGCTCTGTACATATCACGAAAATATTTGGGATTGTCCTTACACTCTGAATATCTTTAAAAAAGGAAAATCACCCGCAAATCAATTCATTTTTGAATTGAAAACACTCGTTTACCATAAGTAGGGTCATGTTGTAATGCAAATCTATTTAAACGGATTTATTACAGTTGTCATATGCAGTTTATTTAACTGACTGTACAGTCTCTGCTGAAAACTTCGGCAAAATGGTTACAATATTTGGAGCTCTAGCAATGCTGAGCCTATTTGTGCTGCAACTAGCAACTATTCGAGCTCATAAATATGAATTTGTATTCGAAAATGATAAAATTTTTGAAAAATGTTCCGAAATACCCGGTAACAATGGTATACATGATTTTATGGACATGTCGGAGTTTATAATTGAATATAATGATGGCAGCATACACATAGGTGGCAATATGACCTTAGTATGGGACATTAAGCCCACCGATCGAGTAGAGGTAAGAGAAATTTATAAAAACTAAACTAAACTTGTGTCTACCATAGCTAAAGCCGATGCTCATAACGTACGTGCGAAACTACACTGTAGATATATAAGAGAGCGGCCCCCAAACTAGCCGACCTGTCGTGTAGATAATGGTGCCCCGTAGTTTGAAACAAATTATTAAAATTATTTCGGCGAAAAGTGGCACTCTTGTATAACATATGTTTTAAGTTTCAAGGCGCCACGTTGTTTAGTATTTCTATTTGAGCCATCAAAAGTAAACGATTTCAGTGAATTTGTAAGCATTGAAAACAGTTGGTCATCGTTATGTAGTGCAATATTTCCATTTGAATGGTCTCAGTCCAATCAACATTAAAACCGAGTTAGATTCTACTTTAGAGAAGTCTGCTTCTTTGTTTATAACTGTAAAATATTGGGTAGAAGAGTTTAAGCGAAGCGGTCGGAGCTGCCAAGATGAACATCGTAGTGCTCCGCCAATTGAGGTGTCCACGCCAGACACGGTTAAGAAAATCCACAAAAAGTTGTATTGGATGATCGTCGGTTGTAGGTGCGTGAGCTAGTTGAAATGATAGGCATTTCAAAAAGTGCTAAACATCGTATATTGACCGAAGATTTGAAGTTATGCGCATGATGGGTGCCGCGCTTGCTTTCAATAGAAAAAAAGCAGCGTTATAAAGATGTTTCAGTTGAATGTTTGGCGATGTTCCACCGCAATAAAGTCGAATTTTTGCATCGATTTACAACCAAGGATAAAACATGGAGCCACCACTTTACATCTGAGATAATGGATCACTCAAAGCAGTGGATTGGAATGGGAGAACCGTGTCCAAAGAAGACGAAGACGGTCCCTCTTGCAGGCAAGGTCATAGCGTCTGTTTTTAGGGATGCGTATGGAGTTATTTTTATTGATTATCTTTAGAAAGGAAAAACCATCAACGGCGAATATTATGCTAATTTATTGCATCGTTTACGAGTAGGTGATGAAATTATGAAAAAAGTTGTTGTTTCATCAAGAAAATGCTCCAGTTCACACATTCTCCAACACGATGCCGAAAATGAATGAAATAAAGTTTGAATTGTTTCATCACGCATCTTATTCACCAGATTTAGCTTCCTCAGACTATTCTCTATTTCCAAACATGAAAAAGATGGCTCGGTGGTAAAAGATTTGCCTACAATAATGAGCTGGGGTCTGCGGTTGATAGCAATTTTAAGGTGTTTGACAGTTCTTACTATAAACAGGATATAGGAGCTATTGAATATTGCTGGAAAAAAGTATATCGAGCTTAAAGAAGAATATATAGAAAAATAAAGAAAATTTTCCCAATTTTTTTGTGTCTTCCTTGTTAGGTCGTCTAGTTTTGGGACCGCCTTCGGGATATACTATTTCGTCTAAATTGAAAGCCATGTCTCCGATATTTCTTTACAGTTGCATGTAGAACTCTACAAACTTCAAAGAGGCGTCTGGCAACCCACTGTGTTTTCTTTACATGTACATGATTTTTGTAAAGAACAGTTCAAAATAGGTTCAATGTGGCATAATGCATGGTCTAAATACATTTCGAAAGAGGATCAGATATGCATCAACAACTACCAGGTAAGGACGGACGAAAGTCTCAAAAAACGTACTCTTCTGAAATTTTGACATCAATATCTTTTAGCACGTTTATCACTATGAATCCGTGAACATCGACAATTATGTGAGCATGAATATGAATTTCCAGGGTATCCACAAAGCCAAGGTTACACTAAATGCTTTCGACGGGAAGCGAAACAAAAAATCCAACTCAATATGTTTTGAGTTTGTGGGTAATTTGGAGAAAATACGAAATTAAGATAAATCTAATAAAGTGAAATTTTGTAAACAACATTTATCTTTTTGTCAGGGAAAACAAATTAATTAGCTTAGTTGAATAATAACATTAATGCATACATAATATAGGTAACCGAACATGCAAACAGGGAGGTAATGTGGAGTTGGAAAACTACTCAATATAATAGCGAAAAAATTTAAGCTTTTCAAAATATTGCAATTACAATTTTAGGTATGAAATATAGTTTGTCGTAGATAATACTCCCTATTAGTTATAATTGGTTTCTGAATTCCGTAGAATGTTATTTATTTAAGGGTAGAAATCGCTTAAAAGAATTGGGAATTGAGGTTTCGATATGAGTATAATAAAAAAATAATGAAAAATCTGTAGTGCTGATATAAGTCCTAAATAGTTTTAAGCTGTTATGTGTGATATGGAGAAAGCAGTGGTGACGCTGTCTTGGTTTCTCAGACTAATTGAATTTTAAGTTAGAAAGATCTCCAGCTATGTGAACTTGTTCACACGTTTTCTGAACATGCAGTCAATGAAACAAAATATTTATTATTTATTCAAATTTATTCTATCACCTTTAAAGTAGGTCGCTTCCTAAATGAAAACTTAGGTCAATCACTTTTGTAAAAACATTTTTAAATACATTTTTTTGGAAATAATGTTAGTACTTCCCGGAAATTATCTTTTACGCCTTCTACCAACTGAAAATACAAGCATCGCAATGGTAATTTGAGTTTTGGAAAGAGAAGCCAGTCAGCTGAAGCTTTATCACTTGAATATGATGACTGATTCAATGATATTTATTGAGTTTTTGGCCAGAAATTTCTTCCAAAAATCTGGAATTTTTTAACGAATTTAAATTCTTGACTATCGCATAATAATATTCTTTATTTATCGCCTGACCTCACGGCAAGAATCCCGAGTGCACAACTCTGCGATTATCAAAGAAATCTGTCAATATTACCTTGACTTTTGATCGACTTTGATGTAGCTCTTGCGGTTTCTTCTCAGTTGGAAGGTGTTATGCCGAAACTTGTTGACTGGTTTACATTTCTAAACGTAAACATACGAGGTGTGATCAAAAAATAACCGTTATTATCAAATTTCATGAGTTACGTATGTTAGATTTTCCCATTTTTTTCTGTTATGTTGGCACACATGTCTCTTATATATGTGTATGTTGACAATATCAGCCGTCTTGGACTGTCAGTTTGTTTTTGACAGATAAAAAGGTTTATCGTGTTTTGGTGTGCTCTTCAATTTTTTTTTCTATTCGAAAAAATGGATCAAAGAAATTGTATTAAGTTTTGTGTAAGAAATGGAACTAAATGTGCAAGAACATTTGAAATGTTGACTGTGGCGTTTGTGTTGACGTGGCGGTTTAAGGAACGCCGAGAAGATGTCAATGACGATGCTCGTCCTGGTCGCCCGAGCACACCAACAACCGATGGAAACATTGAAGCAGTGAAGAAAATGATTTTGGAGAAACGTCTAATCACCATTAGAAAGGTTGCTGATGATGTCGGCACATCGTTCGGCTCAAGACGAGCAATTTTTAAGCATGTTTTAGGCATGAAACGTGTGACAGCGAAGATTGTTCCAAAATAGCAAAATTTTGAGCAAAAACAACGTCGTATGGACATCGCTTAGGAGGTGTTGAACGTCGTCAACGACGATCCAGATTTCCTCAAAAAGGTCATAACTGGTGACGAATCATGGGTTTATGGCTATGACATTGAGACCAAAGCCCATATCATCCCAATGGAAGCTTCCAGAAGAGCCAAGACCGTAAAAAGTACGTCAAGTTCGGTCAAATGTGAAGGTTTTGCTCACTGTTTTCTTCGATTGCAATGGCGTGGTGCATCATTCTTGCCACAAGGTCATACGGCCAATAAGGAATACTACCTTGAAGTTAAGCGCCGTTTGTGCGAAGCAATTCGTCAGAAACGCACAGAATTGTGGAAAAACCAATCATGGATTCTGCACCATAATAACGCACCAGCTCACACATCGATGCTTGTGCATGAGTTTTTGGCCAAAAACAAAACCGCAATCATGTCCAACCACCGCATTCACCGGACTTGGCCCCCGCTGACTCCTCTTCCTCTTCCCAAAACTAAAGACACCGATGAAAGGAAAGCGTTTTGCTACGATTGAGGAGATAAAAGAAAAATCGAAACAGGAGCTGTTGGCGATACCAAAAAGCGCGTTTCAGAAGTGTTTCGAGGATTGGCAAAAACGCTGGCATAAGTGTATTATATCTGAGGGGGATTACTTTGAAGGGGACAAGATAGTTTTTGATGAATACATAAATACTTTTTGAAAAAAATTGAAAATAGCGGTTATGTTTTGCATTGTCAGCATCAGTTGTAATGCGTTTTATGAGCGTGGAGTCGGTATTGACTCCTTCCAACATGTGTTCAAGGACATGAGATGTCTTCAACGAGATTGAGTTTCTGAAGAAAATTCGAATCCTTAGAAGCCATGGTGCCAAATGGTATGAATTGAGTCATCAGATATTGAAAATTGGACGGCTACCTGTCATAAACTTAAATGACGACTTTCACTTTGCATTTTCTTTACTTCATCGATGTTAATTCAAAATGAAGGCGTCGATGGCCAACAAGTGCAGGGTAAATTTGCCATCACACCTTGACCGTTTTTTAATGCACTGTACCACTCATATGTACGTGTTTATTGCGATAAAGTCGATTCGCTGTAGGCGATTTGAAACATTGTATGTTCACTATTGGGAGTTCAATGTTCACTATTGGGAATTCTTTTGGTGTTGTATTCACAGAAATCAAGCATAACGAACCAGACAAATCCGTCCAAGAAGGTTTTTGCCTTCTTTCTGTATGAAATTTATTTAAAAATGAGTCGGAGCAGACGATAACGTCCAACAACGTCTGCACTTATTAATATTTATTCCTTTATGAGAGGATTATTTGTTAAGGGAAACGCCGTTTTTTCCGCTTGTAGAAGCGTTTGAACTTTGTTTGTTGATCTCCAATTAGCGAATGAATAGAACATAAACCTGATCATAAACATGAAAACAATTAATATATAAGAATACTCTCGAAATACAATGTCCGTTAATTACTAAAACAAACAAAATTAACATAAATTGAATTGAATTTATTTACAAATTAATAAAATGAATGAATGATTGAAGAAGTTTAATAAAATATTAATATAATATAATAATATTAGAAAATTTGAGACAAATTCTTTGTTTGGTATCTTTTTTTTTTTTTTTGCATTGTAAAAACCACGAAAACCCCTTAAGATGACTGACTATAAGATAACTAAATCTTAGATCACGTTCAAATCCCGCTTTAGTGCAAAGGACAGTTAGCGACAAAAACAGCTTTTACTAATCTCTTTCAGTGGGCTTTTAAATGACCAATTCCAGGTACTTTTTCGTACACAAAAAAGCGAGCGAATCTTCGAGGAATTACTTACTTAGATATCGTCGAATTGAAAAAAATTAAAAACGTAATTTATTTGATTAGATCGGCTTTGTAAATGTAATTAATGCAAAGCTATCGTAGTACTTTTATTTAAAAAAAAAAAACATTTTTTGTAACCTTTGAACAGACCTTAAAAAATGTGTGTCATGCGAAGCCATTACAAATGTTCTCTTTAGTATGTGAAGATTTGGAGAAAAATCACATTAGGCATTTTCATCATGTTAAGAAAGGATTGAATGTCGACGGCCTTTTCCAAAAATATATCGCAGTGCTTTCCAATATGCCCTAAAGTGCCTTAATTTTAACAATCTCTTTCAGCAGGCCGGTACCTTGTTGAACTCAGCTCACGAATCTCCAGGGAGTTACTTAATTGGATATCGTCGTATTGAAAATTTAAAAACGTAATTTATTTGCTTAAATCGTCTCTGACATTATAATTAATTCACGAGCTATCGAAGTACACTTGGTTATGCAAAAATGTTCCAGTGCCCTTTTTGAACGTAAGCCTTTGAACTGGGCTTAAAAAGGCTTGTCATGGGAATCTGTGGCAAATTTCCTCTGCAATATGTGACAGACTTGGAGAAAATAATATTAGAGATTTCACCATGTTAAGAATAAATTGAATGCTCTAATGTGCCCTAATTTTAACAATCTCTTTCAGTAGACCATGGCTAAGAGTGAAATTGTAATTGATGTTACTTTGTACTCAGTGCACGAACCTTCAGGAAGCTACTTAATTGAATATCGTCGAATTGAAAATTTAAAAACTTAATTTATTTGCTTAAATCGTCTCTGATTTTATGGCTAATACCCGGGCTATCAAAATACATTTATTTGATGCAAAATGTTCCAGTGGCCTTTTTGAAGTTAAAACTTTGAAAAGGGTTTAAAAAGGCCTGTCATGCGAACCAGTTGCAAATTTTCTCTTCAGTATGTGACAGACTTGGAGAAAATCACATTAGAGATCTTCATCATGTTAAGAATGGATTGAATGTCGACGGCCTTTTTCAAAAATATATAGCGCAGAGCGTTCCACCGTGTCCAAAGGAATCCCGTACAAGCACGGAATAAAAAAGATGTTTTTTTATATCACATGACGCTTAAAACAGGACTGAGTCCTATTACGAATTGTAGAAGAGGAGAGATTGAGGTGTATTTTCCATACGTGAATGCAAATTCTAGGTAAATAAAAAATTGAAGAGGTTACTGCTGGACAAAAAGCAAATTTACAATTTATCGTGTGTGTGATATAAATTGTCCGAAAGGTTTACTTTCTTTTGCTTTAAGTTTAGTATTATTTAAAGGAGAAATCTGTGATTTTACCACACGACTAAGAAGTATACTATTGATTGCTGTCAGCAAACTTTAATATTCATGACAGCTAAATCATTAATGCTAATAATTAATAAAATTGTTATATGCCAACTGGAAGCTCTTGCCAATATGATTACAAGTAACTTGTTTGGAGTACAAATATCAAATAAACTAATCAACTGGAAAGCAGATAGTTAAGTTAATCTATACTCATGATTTCTTCCACATAATTATGGGGTTCAATGATTAGTATTTGTTTGAAATCTACTGAAATCTTGAAATTCTTTGCATCTTGCTTTGCAAATATATTCGTTAAACTTGTCTGGTCCTATTTGTAGAATACATAAATTTGATGAAAATACATTTTTCAATTTCAACTACTCGACGATTTCTCTTTGGAAATTACACTTAATTTCAGTTCATTTCATGGACATTTGTTATGCGAAATTGTTATATGTGCGGTTTGGCTCTTCTAAGCATCAGCCATTAATTGGCAGCGATTTTCAAACAGGTATTTTTGCGGCTTCAAACATCAAATCCAGCTTCAGCTACTACTGATGGCTGGCTCAGAGTCTTTGGCCAATTGTTTTTCTCGCAAATTGAGGTTAACAACCAAATGGCATTTTCTGGGTGAATGTGTGTGTGTGTGTGTGTCTGATATTCTTCACATCACCAACGACAAAACAAAAAAAAAAAAAACTGCGCTTACACAAATCGAAGACATCCTCTTTGCGGTTAAACAAAAAACAAACGGTACAACCAACTCAAACTACTGGTTCGACCAGAAAAAACAAAACAGCACATAGAAAGCAGATAGAAAGTTTGTTTTTGTTGCCTCTGCAACAGGCAACATCATGTATTCTTCCACATTTGCTGCATGGCTGGCTGGCTGGGTGGCATCCGCGGATGCTGTGCAACTATTTTGCTGATGGTGAACAAAATTGCCACAAACATCGTCATCATCTTGAGCAATTGATCCATAAAATGATGTACGAAACTCATATTCAGACTTCAGGTTACATCTTACGGTAAATGAAATCTTGTTTGACTCCATACAACTGATGGCAAAGAGGTACCAGCTCTTAGTTGTCAGTTAGCTGGGAGGTGAAGCAGACGAACTTGTTTGCTTAACTTAGACATGAACAAGAAGACATGAAAAAAAAAAATGGTCAGGTTGGTTGACATTTAGTTTAGTAAGCAGATACAGGCAGACACTTTAGTTCATTGTGGAAGTTTAAGGCTACAACGAAAAAATCTCCGAAAGATGATTTACATTTCCATGTCGAAATATTGGCTAAACATCATAACTTTAAAGTTAAAGTTAATATGGGCTTATCACTGAATATTTAAAGAAATTTAGTGGTTATGGTTATATTGCAGAAGCATTGAATAGCAGAGAATTAATTTTATCATTGACTAATTGCTTAATAGAGGATGTATTGCAAATAATTACCAGCTTCTTAGTATGTTTTTAAAGAGAAATAGAGACTTGGTCGCGCTCTTCTGTACCATTCGATATGTACCTATATTTGTTTTTTATCCATTCTCACTACGCAAGCAACACAACCGCTGTATTTACATGAACGTAACTGCAGCTTTGTCTTTGTCAAATCTATCACGCTTTTTATACCTTCTCCCAAAGGAATGGCGGCATATACATATATGTCTATGTTTACAAGGAAAAACAACTTAAGCAAAAATTTGTTGTGTTTTTTGATTTGAGATATTAAGCTTTAAAAAATCGCTATTATGGGAATCTATTATAACTTTCAAAATATATGGAATTTTGAAATCGTGCATTGTCGAAAATTTGTGTCTGAAGGATGCAAACAAAATTGACCCAAAATGTCTTCGTGCTAACGCCAATCAATAATTAAATTTATTTTGTAATTTTTTAAAAATCGCTGTTTAAAAAAAATTACAATTTGCGAACTACATCGATTTTTGGAACGAAATTTGAAAGAAAATACGCATCAAAATAAGTACAATAACAACAACGTATAATCCCGACTTTGTATTAACCTCTCTTAAGTAGTTTTTCCTTCTGACCACAAACACGGGGTTATCCATTTGTCTGTTTCAAAAGTAATGTTAAATAAAACACACATGAGTTCGATTAAACTTTATAGCCACCTATCCTTGTTTGAGCGGCAGTCGTCTCTTCTGTCCCCCTATTATCCTATCTATTCCCCTATCCCCCTATCACCCAATCATCCTAGCCCCTTACCCAACAATCCCTTATCCACTTATCCCCCTATTATCCTATCATTCTATCCCCCTATCATCCTATCCCCATGTCATCCTGCCTCCTTATGCCCATTTTCACCTATCCAGTATTCCATGATCCTATCATTCTGTCATCCTATCATCATATCCCCTATTTTTCTTTCATCGTATCCTCTTGTCACCCCATCCCCATAGCATCCTATCCCTCTATCATCCTATCCCTCTATTATCTTAACTCCCTATCATCCTATTGCCTATTCCCCTATCACCCTATCCCCTTATCACCCTATCATCCTATCCCCTTATGCCCCTATCCCCTATCTACCTATTCCCCTATCCTTCTGTCTCCCTATCATCATATCTCCCTATCCTTCTTTCATTCTATCCCCCTATCACCCTATCCTCCCGTCACCCTATCTCCATAGCATCCTATCCCTCTATCATCCTATCGCTTATTCCATTATCACCTTATCACCCTATCATCCTATCCCTTTATGTCCCTATCCCTCTATCATCCTATCCCCCTATTATCCTAACTTCCCATC
>JAHXMU010000114.1:91319-102994 GCA_019455685.1 Philornis downsi | reverse complement strand
TATCACCCTATCATCCTATCCTTTTGTCTCCATACCATCATATCTCCCTATCCTTCCTTCATCCTATCCCTCTATCATCCTATCTCCCTATCATTCAATCCGCCTATCATCCTATCTCCCTATCATCTTATCGCATATTCCCCTATCACCTTATCCTCTTATCACCCTAACATCTTATCTCCTTATCACCCTATCATCCTATCCCCTTATCCCCTTATCTCCCTATCCCCTATGCACCTATCCCATTATCCTCCTGTCTCCCTATCATCCTGTCACCCTATCGCCATATGCCCTATCTGAATATCGAGTGACGTTAACCGTGGGTCTTGGACGGACAAAAATTTAGCTGGATCAAAAATTAGCCTAAAATTATCTGTTCTGTTGTTCAGAATTTGTTTGACATATATAGGGACCCATTCTCGATGACGAAGTTTACATTACGAATGAGCAAGTATAGTAAAGTTCATCACAATACAGAGACTGATCTGGCTCGTTCATGTTGTACAAATGGAAATGCTGCAGAATGAAAATTAACTCTACACAAGATTCGATGAGCGGTTTCTATGATACTATTTGAGTTTGATGTAACGAATTGAAGAGGAAGTACACAAAGACTAAAACACTAAAAATTATTTTCTGCTCACGGCCCATAACAAGTAATAATTTCTATTATAGTTGTCACTTAAGACAGTTAATGTATCATGAATATTTGGTGCAGTGGAGTGCTTCATAAAGCTGAAGGATATAAATAGAAGCAGTTAGCGATGACTAATGAAATTTGGCACACTTAGTTCAACACGAAATAACTAATGAAAAAATCTGTGTCTTAAGACAAAATCGGACAATGTCTTGCATGGAAAGTGCTTAAAAAGTCTTCAAGTTCAAAAATCTTGCAATATTTTATACGAGCATATTGGCTCGAAGTGCAGTAATTTAATATTAATTTGATTTGAAGAAATGGACAAATTGTCTGAGAAAGTTGTTCTGTACGAGTATGATTATCAATTCTTCGTTTTCAAGTAAAGTTAAATGAAACACACATAAAACTATGATTTCGATAAAACTTTTATTTCATTATAATGCTTGGACTTGGCCATTATGCACGAAATGTGATGTCATTTAAATGACTGCCTCTGAATTGATTGCCTACGGTGTATCTTTTTGAGGTAGTTTTTAAAAAAAATACGGCAAAATGACACCTCCAGATCATAATTTACACTAGGCAGCTACTTTTTCCGGATTTTCCACAATCTTGTCTGAGTTCTTCGAGCCCCATATGTGACAATTTTGCTTGTTGACTTAACCACCGAGTGAAAAATAAGCTTAATCGTTGAAGGAAATTTTGTTCGATTGAAAGCTCACGTTTGAATCACCACTTTTGTTGTAAGTTTTAACTGTTTTTATGCGTTTTTCGGTTGTTAAACAATTCATATTCGTAAATTGTAAACCTTCCACTGAATACATAACACTTTAGATGACAGGTATTTAGCAGCTGACAGCCTTGCCAGATCGCCGTTTTTGGGACAACAAAATGGGTGACTTCATATATTAATATCTTGCGATTGCATTGGTTTACTGTGTGATGTAGCTATTTTTAAAATTTTCTCAGTTTAGGTATTTTTTACATGAATTCCCATTTAATTTCAATGTTCTATAGAAAACTTACATGTTTATAACTTTTAAAATTTATTATAATTTCAAAGATTGGTATTCTGTTGATCTCTATTGGTAGAATTTTGATATTGTATGTATAATTATAAAGATTGATATTCCGTTGACCTCTGTTGGTAGAATTTTGATACTGTGTACGAGTATATAATTCTTAAGATTGGTATTCTCTTGATCTCTATAAGTAGAATTTTGATATTGTATGCATAATTCTAAATATTGTTATTCTGACGACCTCTATAAGTGGAATTTTGAAATGTATGTATATGATATTTTTTGATATAATTGATACATATGTATAAGTAAATAAGTGCTTCAAAAGTGATTATTTCGAATCATCCGGTGACCGTTTGACGTCAAATAAACTAGTGGACTGATTTACAGTTTCTGTTTTTGACTATTCTAGTGTTAAGCCAAACTAGCAGTGCATTTCATATCTCATAGTAGCCGCTGTCCATGCCATTCGCCATATATTAACGTTTCTGATGTTTCCATAATGCCTTGCTAGAGACGGCTTGAGATGAAAGTTCTGAGTGTCATTATCATCCGTTTATTTTAATTGCCTTAATATCCACTTCTCAACAAGTTGTCTAGAGAGGGGTTTTCAGTGCCCCCCTCCCTCTCCCACTATACATAATACCTGTCCTTAACCTAACGCCAACGTCGATGACCTTTTTCTTCATTATTTTACGAATTATAGCTGAAATTTATTCGTAATAACATCCATATAAATAGCCTAATTAAATTTTGAAGCAACAAAATACGAGTAGCTCCTACTCGTAACCCAATTAAATTAAGCATTCCCCAGCTAACATCGTTCATATTAACACAGCTCGCTTCATAAAACCACAACAGCCATAAAACCGTTCGTGTGTTAATACTTAATATTTAACTTTTCCACCCACCGGACATAAACGACCGCAGAGCATTGGTGGCTACACAGAGAGCAGCTCCAATGTACCTTCCCCCACGACCTCCCCTGAAATGCCTTCCCTGATGGACTTCCAGTGATCTGGAGGGATTGGTTCATGAAATAAATGTTGAGTAGGTGAAGTAACCGCGTCCTACTTGCGCCAGGGTGGTGATGAATATAGGACATTACACACTACTACTACTACGCATGTTGTTAATTGTGCTGCCATCTCCAGATAGAACCGCAGCAAAGGCAGCCTCACCTCCTGGCATAGCTCGCCACCGTTTCATTTCGCCCGTTTTATGTCTTTGATATATAACTTTTTTAGATGTTTTCTGCGTGCGGCTTTATGGCCTTTCGTGGTTTCTTTTCGAAAATAGCAACAGCAAATCTTAATGGTGACGTCGAGAATAACATCGACCACAGATCCTGGTTACCGCGTAGTTTAGCCTGCAATGACAAATTATTTGTCATTATGACCGTCATTTAATGTCGCCGGTGGGTGGATTGTACTCGTTTTAACAGCACGACAACATTCATCAGCGCAAACACCCAGCGCCAGTGCAGCGATTTCGCCAGCGAGAAAGCCGTCCAAGCAATTTAGTATTTCTATAGCCGCTGCTGATGCTGCCACAATCGACTATAGTGAGAGAAAATTGTGTCGCAAGATTCAATTTGAACTATTTTGCCCCATCTTTTAGAGCAGTTGAAATTGTGGTTTTGCGGATGCCACTTAGATGGAAAGTCACGACAGATAAAGAAATCGATTAAATTGTTAACAACAAGTTTCTGCCGCTCTAAAGAAATCTCGATGGATTGATGAAACTATTAAGATGTTGCAGGAAATTTGTTAGGCAGTGAAAAGAATGTTTGAGTTGGCTTAAGACGGACGAGTTTTAAAAAGTAATAAATTTCTATTGTCGTGATATCGCGAAAAATGGGGAGATGTTTCAAGAAATTTCACCCAAAAGGCTAATACATTTTTCTTTCCCAATTAGAGTTCAATAAAATATAACTTTCACCCAGCTGTAAAGACTTTTTATGTTGTTCAATAAACTTTGAATTTGAATTAAGGAATCAAATACATTATGTTATCTTCATATGTTTTATTATGTTATCTTCAAGTCCGTTACATATCAGCTCTTTCTACGAAATTGCTTAATAATCTTGATAATAATAAGCATATTAGTATTAACAATTGAATTATTTATTTTGGAACCGCTGTATGTCCATTTAATACCAGTATAGAAATTTCATTCTGGTGCAACGACTTTCATATACCTTCAACCAGCATCCTTTTGTGTTGGTGCTGAAAATTCTCACGAAAAAAATGACCTGAATTAACGTACAATAAATAAAAGCAGCAAAATTTAAACTCACTGAAGTTTTCGGTGTAGAAATTATAGATGAGCCATTACTTTTTGCTATATCCATCAGCTTATATGAGGTGTGTTTGAAACATAAGATGAATTTTAATTTTTCTCAAAAAATATTTGTTTATTCATCAATTTCTATTTTATCTTTTTTTTTTTCAATCCTCGAAGCAGTTCTGATATGCACTTTTTGCTATGTCCTTGAGCTCTCACAGCGATTCGGCTTCTATCTCCTCAATCGTCGCAAAACGTCATCCTTTCATGGGCCTTCTCAACCTTGAGAACAGGAAAAAGTCGCAAGAGGCCAAATTTGGTGAATGCGCTGGCTGAGGCATAATAACAATCTCTCTCCGGGCGTTTTTTTCGTATTGCTCCACGCAAACGACGCATAACTTCAAGGTAATACTCCTTATTTAACGTACGACCTTGTGGTAAGAACTCCTGATCCACTACGCCATGGTAATCGAAGAAAAGAGTGAGCAAAACCTTGACATTTGATCGAACTTGGCGCGCTTTTTTTGGTCTTGCTCTTTTGGACTCTTCCATTGGGGCGACTGGGCTTTGGTTTCGATGTCATAATCATATACCCATGATTCGTCACCAGTTATGACCCTTTTAAGCAAATCTGAATCATCATTGATGTCATTCAACAATTCCTGAGCGATGCTCATGCGACATTGTTTTTGGTCAAAATTCAGCAATTTTGGAACGAACTTCGCTGCCACACGCTTCATGCCCAAAATTTTTGAAAAGATTGCACGGCATGAGCCAACCGATATGCTGACATCCTCAGAAACTTCTGTAATTGTGATTCTCCATAACAATTTTCTTAACTTTCTCAACATTTTCATCGGTTGTTGGTGTGCTGAGGCGTCCAGAGCGAGCATCGTCATTCACATTTTCGCGACCTTCTGTGGAAAGCTTGCACCACTTGTAAACATTTGTTTGACTCAGAGTACTCTCACCGTATGCCACTGTCAACATTTCAAGTGTTTTTGAGCGGAAAAATTACATTTTTTACACAAAATTTAATCAATAATAATCAAAAGTCGAATATACGTAGTCCGGGAAATTTGGAAATTCACCTTATTTTTTGAACACACCTCGTATGTGTGGTATCATTAGAGGCAGAGTTTATTGAGTTTATTAAACGCATGCTGTGTTGGAACTATATTCAACGTAATACAATTGAATGAAAGAGATTAACCTACTAATATGCGGGTTAAATTAGGCATTTTATATAGAAGAACGTTAATTTTCAATTTTCTCAATTTTTACCCACCCGCAGACCAAGTTGGTCCATTGAGATTGTGCTAAGAAATTTAACACAAACAATTTTGAATTTTTGAAGCAGATATAGGTACAATGTAATGTTAAAGGCAAAAGAATACGATTAACTCGAATGTTCAATGCCGCCATAATAAGGATTCCCGAATATAAAGTTTCCGTTTGGAACTAAAAAGCAGATGAGTTATCTAATTTAGTGCCTGCCTTATAGATAGTTCTTGTGGTGTCGGTTCCAATTCCATTGGAATTGTTAACGAATGTTGTTATTTTCCTGATCGGTCACCTATTTTGCCATTTAGAAATATATATGTGAACAGTTTTGTATTTTTCTTTCAACTGACAACGTCTTGGGTATTTTTGAGGTCATGTAATGGCTACCGTCTTTTCCAAATCCTTTGAAAACGCAAAAAGGTATAAATTCCCAAGAATGAACTTTCTGTTTCCATCCTATGATTTTAGTGACTCTAAAAGATCGATGCCTTATGGAAGATAATTTTTGTAAAAGACGATCGTTTCAAGCCAAAATTTTATTATGTTTGCAATTTAAAATCGGCTTTCCGAGATAAGGACATCTTTTTATTGTAGCGCTTTTTTCATGTAGCGTCTCTCTGAACATTTCTTTACATCCGGGTGGGTGGCTATTGTTTAAAAACCTTTCGTATCACGAATTATTGTTTATTTTCAAGATTTTACGCACCATTTTTTGTTTATAAATCTTTGGCTTATAGAGGTTTTTTTTGTATTTTTGCGATTTTTAGTTAGTGATCTATTAAATATTTTCGACACGATGTGAGAGATATTACTTTCCAAACCGTTTGTAGTCGCAACAAATCTATTTATAATTGCTATGAGATTTTATTTGGTAATTTTTTCAATCTTTTTTTATACAAACTAATGGCAACATCGCTTTCTCCGCAGTTCTTTGGAATGCGAAAATTTTATTATGTTCACAATGGGACTGTTAAGTATAAAATAAGTTGTTTTTCAGTTCGTCTTTTATTCACTGACTCTTTCTTTACCAAATCTTATACAACTAATTACAAGTCAAGCGTATTAGCCTACCTAAATGGAACATAAGCGTACATAAACATAAAGGTGACCTAAATGATGCATAAGCGTAATAAGTGTAATTAAGTATGTTAACTTATACAACAGGGACATTACGTTTACGGCATATGGACATAGTCGTATTTCAGCGCTTTTTCCATTTGGCAATTTCTTAAATGTACACTTTTTTTGCACATTTCTTTGAACAATATATACGAGGAAGGCACAAAAAACTAAAGAAAGATTTTCTTTATTTTTCAACACAATCTCCTTTTATCTCGATACACTTTTTCCAGCTGTATTCAATATATTCAATAGCTTCTATACTCTGTTTATAGTAAGAATTGTCGAACTCTTTCAACCGTAGATTCCATCTCTTCATTGTTGACAAACTTTGCCAACCGAGCCATTTTTTTTTTTTTTTTTGAAGTTTGGAAATAGAAATTAATCCGAGGGAGCTAATTCTGGCGAATAAGGAGCCAGAACTTTAATTCATTAATTTTGGCCATCTCAATTGTGGGTGTGTGAAATGGAGCATTGTCTTGATGAAACAACACTTTCTTTGTCACCAAATGCAGCCTTTTTCCCATTATTTCGTCACCCAAACGTTGCAATAAATTAGCATAATATTCGCCTAACATAATCCCAAAAAAAAAAAAAAAACAAACACTGTAACCTTGCTGGCAAATGGAACCGTCTTCGCCTTATTTGGGCACAATTCTTCTATTCCAGTTCACTGCTTTCACTGTTTCTTTGTCCCAGGTGTGAAGTGGTGGACTATGTTTCATCCATGCTTATAATTCAACGCCAAAAATTTGACTTTATTGCGGTGAAACATGGCCAAACACTCTTCTAGAACATCCTTTCGACGCTGTTTTTGCTCTACTGAAAGCAAGCGCGGCACCTATCTTGCTCACACCTTTCTCATCTACAAATCTTCGGGTAATATACGATGTATATCACCTTCTGAAATGCCTATAATTTTGACTGGCTGGCGCACTTTCAGCTTACAACCATCCAATAGAATTTTGTAGATTTTCTTAACCGTGTCTGACGTGAACACCTTAGTTGGCAGCTTGTACGGCCTCGTTTAAACTCTGTTACCCAATATTTTACAGCCGTAAACAAAGGAGTAGACTGCCCCCATGTAGAATCTAGCTCGACTTTAATATTGGTTGGACTGAGAATGTAAACATTGAATTACATAACGGTGACCAATTTTTTCCATGTTTACAAATTTACTGAGATCGTTTACTTTTGATGGCTCAAACAGAAATACTAAACAACGTGGCGTCTTGAAACTTAAATCATATGTTTTATAAGGTTGCCACTTTTATAAATAATTTATTTCAAACTACAGGCACCATCTATACGTCAGGTCGGCTAGTTTTTGGGTCGCCTTCGTAGCAGACATAGTTCTTGCGGAGTTTGTGGCAAATTCTATCGGAACTATTAAAGGAGACACTTTCGTGGTTTTTTTGGGGGAACAAACGCTTTGTGAATAAATTTTTTTAATTAGAGCATATCTTTGACAACTTGCTCGAAAAACTTATTGTTTAATCGGGTGGCGGGCAAAAAGGATGAAAATGACATACAGTGACCACTGCTGAAGTTGTTTCAATGAGAACGACGAGACGATAATGGTGCAGTACTTTCTCTACAACTATTCGACACTCTTGCGCAGACATCGGAGATCGATCCAAGTGATCCGTCGATATGGAGGCATATCGGGGATCTGTGCTTTGTCTGCGACGGACGTTCCCACCTGGTGGAATTCTTTTCAAAACGAGAATCTAAGATATTATTTGGGTTCCAATAATTAGATTTATTAGACGGATGGCAAAACCAATCAATACATTTTATATGCTGAATAACCAAACATTTTACATATCAGAGAGCAAATAAATAGATTGAAAATAACGTTCAATAATCACCGGCGAAATTGTGGTAATAAGAAAGAGGCGACGGTAGAGAACTTTCTTTGTGGCATACCGGTATTTTGAGCAGACGATATGTTCCCGATAAGTTCCCTTGCATTTCATGCTTGGGACATGGGAGGCCATCGCACATTCAGTAAGCTTACAAGCATTCTACAGGGGGGCACACGCATCGCGCTACAAACACAAAACGGGGACCATTAGGAATCATTATTTAAAGATGTTTAAGGAGTTTTTTTTAACTCAGAACTGCGCCGAAGAAGTAGCCGTTTTACCAGCATTTGGTTCCAGGTAAAATGGAGCAACCGCTTATGGCGGAGCTCCAAAAAAAATTCCCAAATATATTTACATCTAGAAACTCCGCTGCACTAAACTGCACCATCCCTTTTTTAAGGGGTTGTGTAAAGCAAGATGTGTAGAAAATGAAACCAAGGAATTTTACAGAATTGAAGCAATCAATTTCAACGATAATTAAGGCGATCACGACTTTAACCCCTTTTTTTTATCAGGTGTCGCATATGCGTGAATAAGCATAGGGATAATTTATTTATATAAATAATGATTGAATTTTCTATGCAATAAAAAAGAGAAAAACGACGAAAAAATACATCGATTGAAAACAAAAATTGAGTTTCTTATGGTAACATATTTGATAAGCCACCCTGTATTTTTAGACTCACTAAAGAGGACAAATGTTCATCAGACAAATGAAATAACACTCAAATAGTGATAGGTGACTGTGTGCGGGATTGAACCCAGAATCATGCGAACCACAGCCGCATATACTAAGCATCGCGCCACGGCCTTTGCCTTGCGTTTGCTTTAACAAGAACTTCATTGCATACAGCTAAAGTTGTGGCAAGGAAAAGGTAGAGGGTACAGTTGAATACTTTCTGTCTACCTCTCTCTCTCTAACGGACCGGTCATAGGAAATCCTAGAGCTATAATTTTTCACAAACTTTTTGAAGACACGGAAGATCGAACCAGGCGATCTATTGAAATATTTCCTTGTGAATTTGAACATCCTTTAATACTGGCGTTGTTCTTTTCAAAACGAAGGTCTCATACATTACTTGACGCCCGCTAACTGGTCTGGGAGGCGCCACAAAAAACTCTTTAATAATTATTATATGTTGAAAGGCCAATCAACAATTTTGGTCAATAGCAGAGGGAGTGCTTAGACTAAAAATAAACTCCAATGATCCCTGTCGAAGCTGTGGAACTTCTCAGAATTGCAGGATAGATTACTTACCCTGAGGCCATCTTATGTTGACGTGCATGTGACATGAAACTGAAAGCCGACAGTCAGCCAAGTGATCTATTGAAATATTTCATCATCTCAGTATAGATTTGAATACGACTGAGGGTGAGTCGTTTACAATTGTCTTTTTCGAGTAATGGGAGATTCTTTTCAAATGGGTGACCTGAAACGCTACCTAAGATCCTTTAATTGAGTTAAATAAGCGGTCATAGAAACTGCCCAACCAATAATTATGTATGCTAAAAGATGCAATATTTTCTTTGTTCGAAGTACTTCGGCTAGAATTTTCTAGTTATTTCATATACCTTTCGCATACTTTTGGAATTCTGAAAATTGCTTCATGCTGCCTCTTGTTGTGTCAAACTTCTTTTAGCTACATCAACTACCAACTGACGTATCCTTCCGCTGCTAGCGAGGTTGGATATACCTCGTTTTTCGCTAAATCACTTAAATTACTCGCTGGTGGACTAGTTCCTCCCCTTCCCACTCCGTAGTAGGGCGGCACATCGTTTGAAACATTAGAAACAATGGAGCTTTATTGTTGACATTTTTGGTAACAATGATGCCACACTTTCTCACAACCGCAAACTTTGTGTTATTTAAGATTTAAACGACACTAATGCGAACATTGGTGTACACTGCAGTTCCGTATTACCCTGTAGATGGCCGTAAATCAAGGGACCAAAACAAGCGAACACAAATGAAAACGAGTTCAATAACGTCAGCCTTTTGCCGCTCCATATTGGGAGGGAGTTACTGACATTGGCAGCATTTGAAGGCAACACATGAATTGAAGCCGTTGCCACGGTCATGAAATTTAAAATTTGGAGTTTAAACTTGTTTGTTATGGTTGCAACGTTATGGGCATTGGCTCGGCCCATTATAGCCAATGTTACTTTTGTTTGCAGTGGGTGGATGGCCGGCCAATGCGCATACATACAAACACCAAGAGTTCCCCCTTGAATTTAGGTTAAAATATTTGGTCAAAGAACTGGTTTCCTTTTTTTGCCTTTGGAGTGAATATCGTGAGTTTCTATGGCGTTTTTATGATGGCTTTAAGATATTTACTTCATTCAGTTTCGTTTTTTTTTGCTAAAGTCTAAAAGAAAAATTAACTGATGTCAACTTCAAGATTGCGGTTAAATGCTTCGTTAGTGTTTTTGGCTGTTGGTATGGTTTTCATTTTTCCGATAAGGAACTGTAATTCGAAATTTAGTTAGTTTCCATAAACTGGACCCTGATGGAATTTTGTTTAAGTACCGGAAATTAAGCAGGCAACAAATAAATGAGTAACAGAGTCTCTAGTCTAAAAGTGTCTCAGTATAAGACTTGTATGTAGCAGATTATTTATGGCTAATAAAGTAAGATATTACGTTGGTCAAAGCTTGTCTTTATGCCTTCATAAAGGTTTATGACATTTTTTTAGTATGTTAAATCATAGTTTTCTTGCATACATATATTGGAATTTCAGCAGAAATTTTGACTAACAGGCTTTCGATGCACAATCCTGTGGCATTAAGAGCACACAGTTTCACACATACGACACACATATGGTCAAAATAATAAGTACACCATATATTTTCTTAAAGGCTCGTAGACGAACAGTTCTTTGAATTAAAAGAAAAAAACAACTACTAATTTCTTTTGCTATAATATTAGAAATAAAATAAATGCTAAATCTATAACAAACAAAAACTAAATTCAGTATTTTTTAAAAAGTAAGAAATTAACCAAAAAAAAGTGGACAAAATAATAAATACATTTAGTTGAAATAAGCAAAAAAGTTAGAAATTAATCAAAAAAAAAACAGTGGACAAAATAATAAATACATTTAGTTGAAATAAGCAAAAAAGTAAAAAAGTCAATTTTTTTCTGCTAAATTGCCTAAGTTTCGTTAAAAGCTGATACATCCACCGTTTTTTTTCACTTATTTTGTTGACTGTTTTTGGCATGCTGGCAATAAGCTTCCTGCAGGTTTCTACTGGTATTCCATACTAAGTTTTTTGAACAAATTTTCATAACTGATCCTTATTTTTAAAAACCTCCTTTACAATTCTTTGCTTCAACTCTCCCCAAATATTTTCGATTGGATTTATTATTATTATTTGATATCTATTATTTATTATTTGTTATTTATTATTCATTATTTATTATTTATTATTTATTATTTATTATTTATTATTTATTAT